>JAFBJQ010000129.1:0-16876 GCA_016785345.1 Trinectes maculatus
ACCAAAACGTCATAGTATTGTATGTCGTCCAACATCTGAACAAAACGTCACAGTATAGTATGTCGTCCAACATTTGACCAAAACGTCATCGCATAGTATGTCGTCACGAAATTGGACAAACGTGTTTCTTTTCACAAAAACATCTAAAATGCATTCATAGTGTCATAGTAATAAATGTCATCCAAGAATTGACCAAAACGTCATAGTACAGCATGTCATCCAACGTTTGACCAAAACATCATAGTATTGTATGTCGTCCAACATTTGACCAAAACGTCATAGTATAGTATGTCGTCCAACATTTGACCAAAACGTCATCGTATAGTATGTCGTCACGAAATTGGACAAACGTGTTTCTTTTCACAAAAACATCTAAAATGCATTCATAGTGTCATAGTAATAAATGTCATCCAAGAATTGACCAAAACGTCATAGTACAGCATGCCATCCAACGTTTGACCAAAACATCATAGTATTGTATGTCGTCCAACATCTGAACAAAACGTCATAGTATAGTATGTCGTCCAACATTTGACCAAAACGTCATCGTATAGTATGTCGTCACGAAATTGGACAAACGTGTTTCTTTTCACAAAAACATCTAAAATGCATTCATAGTGTCATAGTAATAAATGTCATCCAAGAATTGACCAAAACGTCATAGTACAGCATTTCATCCAACGTTTGACCAAAACATCATAGTATTGTATGTCGTCCAACATTTGACCAAAACGTCATAGTATAGTATGTTGTCACGAAATCGGGCAAAAGTGTTTCTTTTCACAAAAACATCAAAAATGCGTTCATAGTGTCATAGTAATAAACTTCATCCAAGAATTGACCAAAACGTCATAGTAGAGTATGTCGTCCAACTTTTGGCCAAAACGTCATATTATAGTATGCTGGCACGAAATCGGGCAAAAGTGTTTCTTTTCACCAAAACATCTAAAATGCGCTCATAGTGTCATAGTAATAAATGTCATCCAAGAATTGACCAAAACGTCATAGTATAGCATGTCGTCCAACGTTTGACCAAAACGTCATAGTATAGTATGTCGTCACGAAATCAGACAAAAGTGTTTCTTTTCACAAAAACATCTAAAATGCTCTCATAGTGTCATAATAATAAATGTCATCCAAGAATTGACCAAAACGTCATAGTATAGCATGTTGTCCAACGTTTGACCAAAACGTCATAGTATAGTATGTCGTCACAAAATCAGACAAAAGTGTTTCTTTTCACAAAAACATCTAAAATGCTCTCATAGTGTCATAATAATAAATGTCATCCAAAACTTGACCAAAACGTCATAGTATAGTATGTTGTCACGAAATCGGGCAAAAGTTAATTTTCACCTAAATATCTAAAATGCACTCATAGTGTTATAGTAATAAATGTCATCCAAGAATTGACCAAAACGTCATAGTATGTCGTCCAAAACTTGACCAAAACTTCGTAGTATAGTATGTTGTCACGAAATCTGGCAAAAGTTCATTTTCACCTAAATATCTAAAATGCACTCATAGTGTTATAATAATAAATGTCATCCAAAACTTGACCAAAACGTCATAGGATAGTATGTTTTCCAACATTTGACTAAAATGTCATAGTAGCTATCGTATGTCGTCCAAAACATGACCAAAACGTCATAGTATATAGTATGTCGTCCAACATTTGACCAAAACGTCATAGTATAGTATGTCGTCACGAAATCGGGCAAAAGTGTTTCTTCTCACAAAAACATCTAAATTGCACTCACAGTGTCAGAGTAATAAAAGTCATCCAATAATTGACCAAAACGTCATAGTATAGTATGTCATCCAAGAACTGATCAAAACGTCATAGTATAGTATGTCGTCCAACATTTGACCAAAACGTCATAGCATAGTATGTTGTCAAAGACTTGACCAAAACGTCATCGTACGATATGTCGTCACGAAATCGGACAAAAGTGTTTCTTTTCACAAAAACATCTATCATGCGCTAAATAGTGTCATAGTAATAAATGTCATCCAAGAATTGACCAAAACGTAATAGTATAGTATGTAGTCCAAAACGTGACCAAAACATCATAGTATAGTATGTCGTCACAAAATCGGGCAAAAGTCTTTCTTTTCACAGAAACATCTAAAATGCGCTCATAGTGTCATATTAATAAATGTCATCCAAGAATTGACCAAAACGTCATAGTATAGTATGTCGTCCAACATTTGACCAAAACATCATAATACAGTATGTCGTCCAAAAGTTTACCAAAACGTCATAGTATAGTATGTACAGGCAAAAGTGTTTCTTTTCACAAAAACATCCAAAATGTCGTTATAGAACTGACCAAAACGTCATGGCATAGTATGTCGTCCAACACTTGACCAAAACGTCATAGCATAGTATGTCGTCCAACACTTGACCAAAACGTCAAAGTATAATATGTCGTGACGAAAATTGGGAAAAAGTTCCTTTTAACCAAAACATCTAAAATGCGCTTGTGGTGTCATAGTAATAAATGTCATCCAAGAATTTACCAAAATGTCATAGTATAGTATGTCGTCCAACATTTGACCAACACATCATAGTAGCTATATCATGTTGTCCAAAACTTGACGACAACGTCTTAGTATACTATGTCGTCCAGTCTTTCTTTTCACAGCCATGTCAGATTATACAAAGATATCAAAACAGCAATATATACAGTATATATTTTTAAAATTTATTTTAGAGCTGCAAAGTAACTTGTAGGCTCCTGATTACCATGTCAACATACATCACATTCAAATACAACACATCACATCAGATTAAATGACATCTAAAATGCGCTCATAGTGTCATAGTAATGAATGTCATTCAAGAATTGACCAAATCGTCATAGTATTGTATGTTGTTCCAACATTTGACCGAAACATCAACTTGTAGGCTCATGAATACCAGGTCAACATACATCACATTCATATACAACATATCACATCAGATTAAATGACATCAAGTATATTACAAACTATCACCTCAAAACACAATACACCCCATTTAATCATAAGACATAACAGACTTCACCTAACATTAGATTCATTCCTGTCAAATGACTCGTTCCTCTTGATCATCTTCTTCTGGTGAGTTGGCATGTGCCTCTGTTGTTTCCTTGACACTTGAATTGTAGATTTGCAGATCTATGCAGTGACTCCAGTGTCAGACATCTCTGACACACCTCAGCTGGAGCGGGTGCCAGAGAGGATCAAGAGCTTCTACCGCATAAATAATGTCAGCCGTTTCCACTATGACAGGCCTTTCCACAAGGGGCCCAAGGACCGTGAGAATGAGTTCAGGGTACAGTGAGGCAGCACTGCCACTCTCAGTCCATTTCTGACACGCACACACTTTATTGTTTGTCCACGGCACTAATTTCAAATGTAACAATAATAAATTATACAATGCAGATCAAATTGTGGAAACTGCAATACGGTAATTATTTTTTATGGAATTTATTTGTCTTTCTTCAGATGTAGTTAGTTATCAAGTTAGCATGTATAGAAAAGATAAACACAAGTAAAATCTTACAAAAAATAGTTATGTGTTTTCAGTTATGTCAATTCAATACATTACATTCATTACATTGCAGTTATTTAGCAGACGCTTTTATCGAGATTCTACTGTCCTGATGTCTAATAGTAATACAAACTAAGAAATGACCATTCAGTTGATATATTTAATTTCATCCTTTGAAGCCCTGCCCTTGGACCAAACATGATACTGTAGTTTTTTCTTTCACGTTAAACTATATTTGGGAACCACATCTAAACTTTCACTCTTCGGCTCTGACATACATGTGGCCTTAAACACTATTTTGAGCTATTCATTTTTCCACCCTGGTTATGTTTCTGCTGTTAAACACAGTCACTTCTTTATTTGACGTCCATAATATTCCCAAATATGGTTGATAGTAGACTGCATAACTTTGTACTCCATGTTTGACAGAGCCTGTGGATTGAGAGAACAACCCTGATCCTCTCCCGTCCTCTCCCTGGGATCTCCCGCTGGGCGGAGGTGGAAAGGAGAGAAGTGGTGGGTAGCAAGAACATTATTCTATCTTAACATAAAGATGTCTATGAACACATTTTACAGCTTTGGGTGAATTTGTGTATTTATGTACAGGTGGAAGTGAGTCCTCTGGAGAATGCCATTTATGTGGTGGAGAATAAAACCCAGGAGCTGCGGACTCTGATCAGCCAGTACCAACACAGGCAGCATCACGGCAACATCAACCCACTCAGCATGTGCCTCAATGGGGTCATCGACGCTGCTGTGAACGGAGGCATCGCTCGATATCAGGAGGTACTGTTGTAAAACACAAGAAGGGGGAAAAATTAAAAGTTGAGGGTGACATGTCAAATGAGATCCTCATCCTCAATCTCTTCTTCACCAGGCCTTCTTTGATAAAGACTACATCAGCAGTCACCCTGAAGATTTAGAGAGGATCACACATCTGAAGGATCTGATGCAGGAGCAGGTCAGACTCAGCTCGTCATATGAGATACAGCTAGTTTAACAGACTCACACAGTAATGTGATTACGCATCCTTTGCTCTCTGAACTCTCGTAACAGGTGCACATTCTTGGAGTGGGGCTGGCTGTTCACGAGAAGCTGGTGCATCCAGAGATGCGACCCTTGCACAAAAAGCTTGTCGACCAGTTCCACATGATGAGGACAGGTTTGCACCATGTGAGTACTTTAAGCTCAGGTTGCATGAACACTGCTATGTCTGTCAACCACAAATTCTACGATTTAGTAATTGTGCAAAGGTTGCAATCTCTTTACATGCAAATGCATCAATGCATGTGCAGGCAGTGTAGTTATTCAGAGCAGTATATGGTTGGGTCCCAGCAGGGTGTGCCCAGCATGGATCGATTTGGCCCTGCAGGGTGCCCTGGGGTCAACTCCTCAAGAGGCATCCTCTCCTCCCACAACCACATGAGCCCTGAGAGTGTGCGGCTCATACACAGACACAGGTGAGTCACACAGACCCCTATGTAATCCAAACCTTAACCACCTCAGTGCACTGCATAACAAATGTGAATCCACCAATTTGAAAAGTGTAATTTCAACCTGTCTGATCTAACCGCTCCTCACAGATATATGTTAGCATGCAGTGGATGAGAAGCAGGACAGGTCAATTCTGGCCTAAACCACAAAAACCACAAAAAAATTAATATGTTTTGTGTAAAATCCGCTCAGAAAGTACGTAGAGGTCGCTAGTTATGTCATTAACTTTAGGTGAAGAAAAAATGTAATGTTTGTCAATGTTAAATATCAAAATCTATAGATATATAGATATATAATTTAATACTGTTGTTATTGTTGTTGTTATTTCTATTATAGATTTTTATACACCTTTTACTTATACTTTTTGTGGTTGTTGGAATAAAGGACAAGTTATTTGTCATTTTCAGACATGTCTTTATCACATTTTTACTATTTTTTTCAGCGGTTTAAATAATCGTTTAATCGAAACAAATCAAAGAAAACAATCAATAGATTAATTGATTACAAAATAATCGATAGCTGCAGCTCTAGAATATATTGTTGATATAAAGTAGTTTCAGCTAAAGTTTCTTTTGAACCTAACCACAACTATTACCTGGAGGATATGGAGGTTGCATAGGTTTGATGGGTAAATTCACAGATAGGACAATGAATGTCTCTGACTGTCACCGATCTTCGTCTCCATCTCTGTCCTTACAGCCCCCTGAACCTTCAGGGTTCGATCCGTCACTCCTCCTCCTCCCTGTCCTCTCACACATCCAGTGAGGCAGGAAACCTCGTCATAATGACTGATGGCCTGATGGGAGAGCACCCTGAGGAGGCATTACACATGCAGGTCAGGCATGACAAATATATTATTTAAAAAAAACAAAAAACGCTTGCATGGATGGGGAATTTAGTAAATTCTGTTCTGATTATCAATCTTGATACTGTAATAATAAATAAAGGGGGTCCTATATTTTGCAATGTTTTTAGAAACATCCCTCTGAATTTAATAAAATTGTCTGGTATTTAGCTGACAATTACTGGTATGTAGTACTAAGTAGCCTGTAGGGGGAAGTGGTAAGTGCTAGAGTTATAAATAATACCTATTTGTTGTAGTTTAATTTTATGAAGTAGTGAAATTGTGTAGGACATAAAAATATATATTATTTAAAATATAAAATATTACTTATAACACAGCGATTTTTGTGGAAATCGTGAAGATGGTTTACAGGTGATTATCTGGAAATAATGCTTCTGCTTACAGTTTTCCGATCCCCAGATAATAGACTGATGAAAATCAGTCTATTATCAGGGGATAATAGACTGATTTTCATCAGTCTATTATGACTGATGAAAATCAGTCAAAATCAGTCCTCGTGTTATGACGGAGATCCGTTCCTGAGAATGTGTCGTAACCAAATTTTGACGTTAGTCGGAACATACATTCATGTGTATGTAATCCTATGTAATTAATAAGTTGTGCCAGTAGATGTCGCTATAACACCACCCTACAATAAGAGTTTACTGTGGTGAATTGCCTTTTGTCACCATTTCACATAAGTAAACACAAGGCAGAGTAGCCTAGCTGTGCTGTGGAGGTGTTGGAGAGCCGGCAGGCGCGCTGAGAGACAGAGAGAGCGCTCACCAACTAATTGCCGTGCGAAGTCTGTACATATTTACGGGGCAAACCGCTTAAGCCGAAACAAGGAAGTTCACGGGAGATGTGTCGTAACCACGAAAACAACGTATCTTGCGACCGTCGTAACACGAGGACCCCCTGTATTCTCTTTTGCAGCCGAGCCCCTCCTCCTCCAGCCTCAGCTCAATCCGCTCCAACTCTTCTCAGATTATTAACTCTGCTCCCTCTAGTGCCAGAGGTAAGTAAGGCAGCTGCACAGAGCCACACTGGAGATTACTGAGCTGTGTCTATGTCTGTTCTATTTAACCAGTAACAGACACTCAAGCAGAGCACAATTTCGAAAAGATCTTTGATGGCCATCTCATAGATCATATGTACAGAGTGATGACATGCAAACAATAAGAAATAGGAAGTTGTCCACGTCCTCTGTCCAGGCTCACCGTCTCTGCCTGACAAGGCCAAACACAACCGGGAGGTAATGATACTGCTGCCGTCTCATCGTGAAAGGGCCAACAACTCCATGTACTACAATATGGCAGAGAATGGACAGGTAGGAGACTGCACGGCCAAACTGTCATTTTAAATAAGAAATTTCTATTTATTAGTAATTGTCCATTTTTCATTTCAGAATAACCACATGCAGCGTGCCTTACTTCAGCAAGTTAGCCCCTGTAAGCCGTGCGCTGATCCTCACATGAATCTGCCGGAAAAAGGTAACACAAAAAACATGTTCAAAATGTACTGTTATGTACTGTATATATGACATGTATCATAGTGTGTGTTGACATATTTCTGTGATTCCATTCTAGTCTTTCCCAATGCTCCCAGCAGCTGGAGTCTAGATGGGGAGAACAGGGAGCAGGTGTCTTACATGCCAGCGACTACTGGAGGTGTGATCATGCCCCCTGTCCCACCCAGGTCCTTTCCACCAGGTATTTCCTCTTTCCCCTTCATAGTCATAGTTTTACTTGGTGTTGAGGACACACATTTTCATTTCAATTATAAATCAGTTTAGAATTAGCCTAATGAGTCTGCCACAAATCAACATCAGCTCAGCTGATTGTCAGTTATGTCATCCAGAATAAAATCTGGTAGCCGAACATAGACCGGCTTTAGGTCTGATTCTTATTTAAATGAATCTGACTTGTTTTCTGCAGGACACTTCCTGATGCACTGCGATGCGTTTCACCATCAGAACAATGAACCTCCCCCTGCCCTGCCGGTCCGTTCTCTTCGAAAGGTACATCCATCCCAGAAAGTCCGTATTGTCAGATATCAAAATTTTCCACGATGGACAAAACAAAATTATTCGACCCAAGCGGCTTTATAGCAACTTTTTGATTTTGTTATATTGCAGTAAGTAGTTAAAATTTCATTTCTCAAACCACATTTGTCAACCAATTAGATACAATGGAAGGCATTTTCTATTGTTTTGCCATGTTAACATTCAATTCATCGCGCACACTGGATTCTGCAGACTGACACAGCCTGTTGTTACCAAACTATGGCTCTCGATGTTCTACGTTCCCAACATGTCAGCTAACAGCCTTCTCTTTCAGTCAGTTTATTAAAGCGACACCCGTGCAAGTCAAATAACTCATGCAAACATGCCTGTGATTAAGTGGAGACACCAGCCAAGTCATAATTACAAAGCCGTTTTTAAAGTGTCTCAGTGTTTGAAACGTGTCAAAATGATTAAGTAGCTGCAGACTCCGTTGACTTTTACATGAAGATTATTCCAATGTTTCTGGCAGCATGTGTCAAGTTGAAATTCAGACTCAGTGACCACACAAGATTTTCTGCCTCAACTGCAAGTAAAGACACCCGTGTCTCTGTCTCTTTCCCCAGTCTCCTCTCCATCCGATCCCTGGATCCCCCACCAGTCCTCAGTCGGCTTTGGGGGGCAGTAACTCCACTCTCTCAGGCAGTGCCAGCAGTGGTGTTTCCTCCCTGAGTGAGAGTAACTACGGAGGCCAATATCCAGACCCTGGTCCAATCCGGAACGATGCCTTGGAGCCACTTCCCAGCCACCTGTGGTCCCCTCCTGACGAGTACCTACCCTCTCCCTACCTGCACATCCACTACGGTGGACCGGAAATCGACTCCATGGACCCAGTCCGTCCCTTCCATTATCGCAGCCCTGCCTCGCACCCGCACACCCACCCACACCCGCATGCTCACGCTCACCCTGGGCTGGACAGCCATGCCCACGGGCCACCACCTCACCACCACGCTCCCACTCATGGCCCCCACCACATCCCCTACCGCAGGCCTCAGCCTCCAGCTGTGCCGCCCAAACCCTACCTGAGAGAAGGTTGCATTCCTGAGGAAGAGCTGACCCCTCAGCCCATCCCACTGCCCCGCAGGATCTTCCACTCCCCTCACGGCCACAGAGAGGACCCGGGGAAACATGCCTGGGAGCAGTGCATCAGTGAGGAGCACGAGGAGACGCAGTGAAAAGGAGGCCCCACTTATATTTCAGTTAGCTTTCTCCTCCTCGTCTTTTTCCCTTCATCTGCACTGGATAAAAGGAGTCAGACATGAACCCCTCTCTCACTCTGCATTTAAATTCCAGTGCACATGAAAGAAAGAAACGACGGAGTGAACCTCAGTGAGTCTATGGTGCGAGGCTCAACCGCTGTCGCTGCTCCGTGTGGCCTCATCGATCAAAGCGTTCTGCGGAACCGTGGCACAGATTAACTCAGAAATTCAGAAATTGATATTGATTGTACACATTCTGTACAAGTTGTCTGTGAGCATGTTTTTTTATTTTCATTTGAGAATAATACAACGGTTTTGTGAAATATGGCAACAGCGATCATGACCAACACGATCCCAGGTGCAGTGGAAGCTCTGATCTCCATTTTGCTTTTCTTGTCATTTTCACAACTCGAGTAAACGACAGAGGGTTGTTGTTCATGATGAAGTGACTTCTCCGCTTTAAATGTTTTCTTTATTTTGATACATTTGCTACATTACAGTGTTTTCAAAGGCTTAAGCTCCATTCTGATTTATTTTTTTCCGAAACACTGTTAAGTGCTCCTTAAAGGAACACGGCATCATTTTATGGTTTTGGCCCATTTAATTTATTTATTTAATTTGGATCGGTCCGTTAGCGCTTCTCCCTGAAGTGGCAAAACAATCTCTTTTCTCTTTATAAGTTGGGATGTTACAGAGCCCCTTAAGAGACGTGGAAAGGAAAAAAATGGGAAGTATCATCGAAGAATGCAGAATGCATTACGCAGACAGGACCAAAGTGAAAGGAGCTGGTGTTTAACGATGTGGTAGGGGCAGCCCACTGTCAATCGGGCCGCTGATCTACTGGTTTTATGGGGCGCTCAGGCCAATAATATAAATTTAAATGGCCCAAAAAGCACGTCGGCCACTGGGCAAATGCTTGATCTGCCCGATGGCCAGTTCGTCCCTGGTGATAAAGAAAGCAGGAAAACCATATAATATATATAATGTAGTTTAGACTAAATAGTGACAAAAAAGGCTTTAACTGAAAGAAACAAAACAGACCCCAACATGTTATTATCATTTTAGACTTCAGCAGGGCACCAAACCATGTAAAGCTGCCATAAACGACTACAATACAACAGCAAACAGAGGGTATGTTGACAATAAAATAAAAACAGACTGTTCCGCATTGGCGGCTGGTGTTTGTTTTGTTGACAGCAACACCATGTAGCTTCACACTACAGTTAACAGGGGTTTCTGAGTGGCCAGAAGATTTGAGTTTTGACTATAAGACCGGGATGTGGTGTCACAGCTCTCATGGCAGCCGGAATAGCTCAGTGGTTAAGACACTGACTCTACTGCAGGAGATCTGGGTTCGAGTCTTGGTATAGGAAGAATACTGCTGTGGCAAGGAGGAGCCAACCTGCCAGGAGGTTTTTTTTGTGTGTGTCGTAAAGAGATTTTATTAAATATGTAATAGGAATATTTATCCTCTCTCTGGCTGGCTGTTTGTGAATGAGCCTATAAGATGATGATGTAGTCCCATGTTTTATCTTCCTGTTTTGTTGCGGCCTTACTGCAGCGTGGTTAGGTTCTGCAGTGTGTGAGAGAGAGGATAAATATTCATATTATATATTTAATAAAATCTTTTTACCACACAACAAAACTCCTGGTAGGTTGGCTCCTCTGTGCCACAGCATTATTGTTCCTATACCAGGACGCGTACCCAGATCTCCTGATAGATACATCCCTCAGCTGTCTCTGACAGCGCTACAGTACTTTGATCATCATCATAAAGGGGTTACAATATTGCGTTTCACTCTCTCCCTCCTATGATGCCATGGTTGTAATATGACAGCCTGAAGCGGTCACTTTGGGTTTACTGACGGAAGTCGCTGTGGAGCTTTATCAGGTGGTGTGCGATCTCACTATGCCGGCAACTTATAAACAGGAAAAGAGATGAGATTGTTTTGCCACTTCCGGGAGAAGTGCTAACGGACAGGTTAGAACCCATTCATTCCGAACGGATTTTAATCACTTGTTTAACTGCCGAGGAGTTGGAAAAGGGGCAACAATCATAAGAATGGTGGTGTATTCCTTTAATAGTGAATCATATCAAATGGCACACTGTAACACGTGTTGCTGCTGGGCTGTCATAAATGGCAGGATGTTGGACTTGAATCTCACCTCTTTGGACCTGCATCTCAAGGGATATGATCTTCAGTCAAGGACAGACTGACTATTTTTTATCCGTACCTACGTGAATGTATTCAGGCGAGATATCTGTATTGCACAAGCTGCAATCCTGGTTTTTGTTTAAGTGAGTGCTTTAAGTTCAGTCTATTTGTCTCTTTTTGTGGGAGAAAGACATCCTTAGAGAAATGAGAGCATCGGGCAGATTGATGGACAACGGCAGACTTGTTTCATGTTCATGGTGAATGGACAGACCAGGACGTTTCACATCACAACTCAATCACCCGCTGGACGCCGAAAATCAACGTCAGTACCAATACAAGCGCCCCTCTCGCTTTCCTTCTCTGTATTGTCGACACAGTTAAGCAGTGAGGGCTGAGCCTGGACTGCTGCACTGGCATCTGATGACACTGTCTAGACCGTCTGAGTGAGTGGGCCTGTGGAGGGCACCGCTCAGACAGCGCTGGAATTGCCTACCCGCCTTAAGTGCACTCAAATGCAGTTTGACCCCTCATCCAGACTGTGAGAAGCTCATTTTGCAACAGCCGCTCTATTCATTCCGCTCACTATATGCTTCCCCGAGAGAAAAAAAAAAGATATCTACCTACAATAGTGGTGTTTTGTATGGTTTCGTTGTGCTTTGGTTTCAGATTGTCGTTTGGTTCGTTGCGCTAATATTTCTTATTCTGCCTGCGGCTCTCTTTCGATCACCTCCTGTTGTGTGCAAAATGATGACATGTATTAGAAGCAAGCTCATGCCCAGACTCGAGGGGTGGTTACTTTTATTTGTGGAGCAGGAGAACAGCACCGTTTATTGCGTTATAGTGAGTTGGAAGGATATAGCTAATATTTTAACAATTACTTGTTTTCCTGGTTGTTTTTTGCAGGTGGATGCTTTGTGTTACTGTACATCAAGTTGTCAGGTGACTAGACAACATCTATTTTTGTATGTGAGCTCATCAGTTGTGTGAACATATTTCAGAATCCACACTAAGACAGAAGGCCCAGGTACTGCATAGGCTGCTGTACTTTGTATGGAGATGAACCTAAGGTTAGATATATACAGTGTGAGTATCTCATGTGAGCTTGATGGCTTTGAGGATAACTGGTGACTACTGGTGACTGGAGTGATACTCAAAATATACGTACAATAGAATTTTTCAATGTAAATTCTGTTATTGTATATACAACAGTATTGTGAAATATTTTTGAGAATTATTGCAGACACCCCAAAAGGTTTATCATCGTTTTGTGTATATACACGTACTCCAGAGATCAATGTAATTGATGAATATCTATAATCAGTGTTTGAGAAAGGACAATTCCATTAGACTGTGGCTGTCTCCACCGTTCTCGACTTTGAATCTTCTCATATAAATACTTTATACACTTTTCAATGTGCTTTCCTGTACATATGGTGTTAGCATGATCAAACAGTGTTTGGTTGTAAAAGTGGTTTTCCTAATCCCATAACTGCTGTGGTATGGAATTCATTAATTAACAATGCCAAACATTAAAGACAATCTTTTATCAGCTGTAATTGCCTTCTCTTGACCTTTGCTGTGATATATACAGTATATGAAAATATATATGTGTGTGTGTGTGTGTGTATTGGAACAGTATGTGAAGACGACAGTAGATGGTGCTGTTCGTCATGGAATTAAGTGTGATTCCAAAATTGGTAAGAATGCATTTATAATACCCCCACTGTTCATTCCGTGTGTGTGTATGTTTGTTTGCGTGTACTCACATGTCAAGGATGAAAGGATCTGCGTCTCCAGAGGATGATTATGCTGTGGTGCATGCTGATGCAGATACAGAATTTTATTTTTGCAGCATCACCGTGGCTCCCCTAATTTTCCCACTCTCCCTGTCAGTGTCCTTTTCTCTCTCCCACAGAAGCCTGGTATTTTCTCCGATGGGGCAGACAAACATAGTGACTCATTACAGCATAATAACGCGTTTAACACAAAGAACAGTGTGTGAATCAGGGTCTACTTTTGGTTGTGCATACTTACATACATGTCAGCGTGTTATTGCTTGGCATGTGGGCAGAGCTCTTGTCTCCTCCCGGTTCCACCACCTCATTCTGCAGTTATTGTTTAGGGCGCGAGAGTACGATGATGTAAAAAGCACCTCTCATAAATTCTGCCAACTGGAATGAGAGGCTGTAATCCAAACCATGTTTGGAGGAAAACAAAAATAACCTGGATCTGGCACTGCATCTTGTTTTATGGACTGCTTCCTTGCTGAATGTTTGTGCCAGACCTGCTATAATAATTCATCATAGATATTAGCTGAAATGCTGTATCTACTGTTTCAGTACACATAAAGTAAACTGAACAGACTGAGAGCATGAAGTGCACCAAATACAAAATATTAAAGGTAAAGGAAAGACACAAAATAAGTAGTCAGTTACAGCCACCGTGTCAGGAAACAAAGACTTTTAATAAATGAAACAATACTAATAAATAAAGATTAATCAAGTTGCTCATTCAAAACAAAATCCAACAAATTGAACGTAACACTGAACGATAAAGTACAGTACCATAGCACAGATTATTAAAAAAAATCCCACCCACCCCCAGACATTTACAAATTTTCTTAAAAACTTTACGAAGCAAACATAGGCATTGTATAAAAGCATTGTACAGTAGAGCAATTGTCATCTGAGTATAATTTACAAATTTATTGTAGGATAAATACTCATGGCTGAGCTCTAACTTGAGACACACCTGTGAAAACTGGGAAATTTCCACATGTATCTCTCAGGTGAGGTTCCATTTAGTGATCAATATCAGTGAAGTGACAGTGAAAGCAGTCCATTAATTAATAGGAAACTCACAATTTATCGATAACCGTAAATAATTTTTAATAGCTTTATCCATATCTCCATTGGTCTCTTCTCTGTTGGTGCATCACAGATTAAAAGTCAAGAGTGACTCTGCCAGCGGATATGGCTACATCAGGCGTATGTGGAAGAACACTGCACGGTCATCCTCCCTCTGTCTCTCTAGACCTAGAGATGCAGAGGATGCATCAATAAGGAGCAAACTTCTGTCTTTCTGGCTTTTTAATGCAGTTGGCTGAGGATATTTTGGCGGTGTATGCAGCCAGAGTGGTGTGGGAGGGCGCTGCAGTGACAGCCACTGTGGGGGCGGGGCTGGACAGAGTCAGGAAGGGCACCGACTTCACCCCCAACAGGCCAGAGAGGGGCATGGCACCGTACGGGGCACCCAGCATATGAGCTGGGGTCAGTGCACCCACAGTAGCCAGGGTGGGTGAGGGGGAGGCTGCAGGGGAGGCTGGCTGGGTGAAGGCCATGTTGAGGTCGACTGGAGTTGCCATGGTGGCTGCCTGTGCTGTGGATTTGGCTGTCTCTAAACTATGAGGAGACAGATAGGAGAAGTGGTGATAAGGAGACAGAGACGGCACAGAAAATGGCGATTAGAGGATTAGACTGTTGTTGCAACACAGCATGACGTTTCTGTAAAAATATTAAAGTGGAACTGCATGTCAGGTAGTACTACTGCTTATGTGAAGTACAAAATTTTAAATAATTATATAAAAATTGTACATGTTTTTGAAAAACTGCTTTGCACTTTTCTGAATGAACAGAAACTCTGTTTTTGTTCATTCAGAATCAATACTGATGCCAGGCTTCCTTACTGTTTTAGATTGGTAAATTCAGGTATTTGTGGCATTTTAGGCATTGTTTTTTATCCATGGAGGAGGCAGACACCTAGATTGTGCAGAGCAGTCGAAATTAATGAAGGAAACAGCCTTGTCTGAGTTCTGATAGTTCGATTTATATCAAGAAAAAAACATAATATGACGTTAATTTTAGTGTTTTGGTTTTTATACTTTCTTCCTTTAATCCTGTTAATTGGTTTGTTACTTTTTAGTATTCTTGTGACTGACTGGTGTTTGTCATAGACCTTTTATTGAGCAAGATTTGTTTTTCTCTGTGTTGTTTAGTGAGTTAATTAATAAAATTAATTTTAAAAACGAACAAAACATGCATATGAGCTGCAATGCAGATACTAAACTCCAAAGAGAAACTATTACTACGTCATACAGTACAACCCCATTTTTAGTCATTCCCTTGAGGCCAATTACCAGCAGCATAAGGACATTTCTCATTACTGCTTTTCATATTAGAGGAATACCTTTGACACTTTGAAACAAATACATTTCTCTCTTGCCTGTACTAGTGTTGATTTATTAGACGGCTGTACATGCCACCAGCTCTTACCAGGAGGTAATGAGGTATTGGGCCAAGTTGATGTTGACCGGTGTTCCTGTTATAGTGACATGGCGGTCAGTTGTCCCATCCAGTTGGCTGCCAATCTTGATCTGAGCTCCTGACACCTGCCTGATCTCATTGATCTTAGAGCCCTGGCGGCCGATGATCGAGCCGATCAGCTGCAAAAGAACAGACGTGCGGCAGGTTAGATTTGTTTGATTGAAAGATGAAGACGCTGAATTACACAGAGGAATCAAGGACATGCTTTACGATCAAAGGCTTCAATAAACCATTAGACTGAATAGAGTTTTTTGTCAGTGTCAGGTCTGTTAGGGTTGAGGAAACCCATTCTAACAAAAAAAAAGCAAAATACTACAATGACAAAAAAGTCTAGTGTTGTTGAGCTGACTTAATGCAAACCACTTCAAATATTGCAATTACACTGTTTGTCCTCAGTGGATCCGGCATCCATCATGCATGTCAAAAGCACTTATTTCCCCGAGAGTCCCCCTTAATTGCTACTGCGTGTGCACCGGTGAAAGAGACGAGAGAAGGCACATTTGCCTGTCATTAATCTGAGTGGCTAAAAGGTTATTGATTCCTTGGAGTAGTGATGACTTCCCAAACAAATCACTTCCCAGACACATGCCAGCTAGATGCATATCTGCACTAATGGAAAAACATAATGGGAAAATAACTCAAATATGTAATGCACAGTCCCATCAGCCTGAGTAGCTCACTACGGAGAGTAGATTAGACACTGGCACAAGTTTTATGGCAATTCCAAATATATTATCACTTTTGTTTTGCTGCCATTAACAAACCCAGACCCTTGACTATTAGCCAAGATATTTAACAGACCAAGAGCTCCAGGCTGCCTATTATCTCAAGTGCAGGGCGTCAGTGCTCAGTGACACGGTTACATTGCTCTCTCTCCCTCTCTCTCTCTCTCTCTCTCTCTCTCTCTCTCTCTGTGTGTGTGTATATACATATATATATATATATATATATATTGTGAGCGGGACAGAGAGTGATGAAATACTTGTAGTACGTGTATGTACTGGCAGCTTAGCAGTGGCTGACACAGAGGTAGAAATACACAGTACGCGCGCACACACACACACACACACACAGGGTTCGTGCTGCACTTGTCCCTGCATTTCACATTCCTTTCCTGAGAAGTAAGCAGCCTGTTCCACAATGTCTGATTTGTCACACAGCGACCTGGTTGGTCTGCCTGGCTATTATTGGCTCAGCAGTTTATTCTAGGGGGCAGAGGTGTGTGTGTATGTGTGTGTTGTGGGTGTGGTGTCGGGGGGAG
>JAFBJQ010000129.1:17087-101358 GCA_016785345.1 Trinectes maculatus
GGGGGTGGGGGGAGTGGGTGTTGAGCTCAAAGAACAATTCACTAGACAATGGCCACTAACTACAGCCCCCAAATCACAGATAACATCTCTTCCCCACTGAGACCAAGACTCTCCACTGGACTTTGGCCTTTTACACCAGCTGTCAATAGATACCAGCTGTCAACCACTCACCCACTTTGGTGTGTATGACCTCAATCAACAGCATTCCTGTATGAACAACCTCAAAAAACAAAAAAAAACAAAAACAAGCCTGAAACAACACTTTAAAAATGGACCCAGAGCTAAATAAATGACACTGGAGACACAGTCTGTTTCTGTGCTGTAGCGATTATTATTGCGATTATTATTTCATTACTTCCCATTAAAATAACAGCAACACTGCACAGATGGTCAACTATGAGCGACCTATATATATTGCTGACTTCCTGCTGAGGCAGTCATTCGAAAGGACAAAGAAAGAGGGATGGGACAATGAGGGTGCGGCCATTTTTCTTCTGGCTAAATCTTCCTTGCACAGTATTGCAGTATATCCTGCTGACTGGGTGTATGCGGTTTCTCAGTGCATCTGTGTGGGTATGCGGTTGTGTATGTGTGTCCTTTGGCGTTCAGTGTGTGAGCACAGAGCGGGATTGTGCAGTCAGAGTGCCTGCGGGGGGATGGAGGGCTGAGGAGGCTCAGTCATGGCTACAAGTCATCTCTTCTGGAACAATGGCTGGAGCTTCCAGCTGTCCCTGTCACGTATAGCACTGGACTCCCTCATCCCTCTGATGCATCGTGCCACTCGCCATGTGGGGGTTGACTTAGCGAAAGAAACCTTCAGGCATTTTAGAAATGCTGTTGAAGAGTTGTGGAGGCTCTATTCTAAAAGTACAGCAAAACTTGGAGTAGTTACTTCGTGTTTATTTTTCTCATCTCTACATAAACAAAGACAGCAAAGAAAATAACAACTTCACTGTCTATATAAAGTTTGGTTTTTCAAATACCAAACTGCTGTGAGAGTACGAGGTACTAAGAGCGCTGGTTGTGTATATGCCTTTCTTTGGTTAAGACCTCTAAGGATAAAGATTTTCTTATTGTCTACAAATCCCATGGCAAGTGTGACACAAGCCTCTATTATTTTCCCAAACTTTAAAATCTCCTCATTGAGCCAAAGCCTTACAGTTTAATAGAGGCTCCTTTATCACCAAACATGGCCTCTGCCTCTGTAGTTTATTATTGAGTGACTGCCAAAAAGAGTATCCTGTTGTAATAAATACTAGTGTATATTAAAAATATTTCCCATTAAATGATCAATGTTGTGAATTCCTACCAGGGCCTTCCCTCGGGCCATCGCTACTGGGGGTTCTGCTCAGATTTCGAGAACATTTCATCACCATCAGCATCCTTTACAATCAATAAACTCTTGTTTGAGCATTGTTTATAAAAAATTCCAGTGCCTTGCTGTTTTTAGCCTTTTGAACAACTGAACTATACAGGTTTGCGTGTTACTTTTCTTAGCAGACACTTACTTTAGGAAATTCTTGCAGAATTGAAAGATGACGATTGATCACATTGTTAATTTAGGTTGTTTCATGTAATTTGTTAATAGAAACAATAAAAATTGGTTTAATCTGTATTCATTTGTTGAGCAACACATCCTTCTGTAGTTTGGTTATTACCCCAGATATTAGAGCTGAAAATACAAATACAAATGGATTCGGTAAGAATACTATAAATAGTTATTTATAGATGAACTTTCTTATTATTCTTATTATTTTTCTTAAAAATAAGGGACTTAATAAATAATCTTTTTTTTTTTTTTTTACAAATCTCTTACCAAACAGTTTTAGCGTAATCTGAAGGGAAAAGTGGTCTCACTTCATTCTGAAGCTAATCCATGCATTTTCCTTGCAGATTGGAAATAAAACGTTTAATCAAACCCTGATGAAGGCAAAGTGAAGAGTGAAAGGAGCTTCGTCTGTTTTCTTATTGGCTGTTTTGACAGCAGACAGCTCCTAAGTAGGTCAGGGAACATGAGAGGATTTACTGAGTACTCATGGGACTCACTGTAAGGCACTGCAACTGCAGCCCAGACAATAATGCAAAGGGATCCATATCAGCTCAGAATCCCTTTAACCTTGGGTTAGGTGGAGGTTAGAATAATTAGGATAATTAGTGAGTTGCCAACATGTCTCTTGTCTCTTTTGATGTCACACTGGACCAATCTGCAGTTGCAGCAACTGCATCTGAAATCACTTGCTGCAGGAGAGGTCTATGTGTGAGATGAGCATTGACGCCTGTTCATATGCAGGAATATTAAAATCATTTTTAAAAAAATGAAAGCTCTAAAATGATAAGTTATGTCTCCTTACATCATTGGGAATAAGCAGCTCCTGAGATGTCTGAGAGTTAGAATCCATCCCTGGTAAGAGAGAAAATACAAGCAACAACTGAATAAAATTGACAAACTAGATATTCACATTCTTTAGTGAGTGGAGCAACACAAACCACCACCGTTGTGATGGAAATTTTTTTTAGTTGAGAACTGCCAGGTATAGTAAAGCTGTTAGTGTAATTTCCATTTTAATGGACCGATGCTTAACACAGCACTCTTTTTTTTTCTTTCTCCAGTTCTGCGATTCTGTGCAATGTATCATTTCATGTAATAGTTCTGCTCCAAGACTGGGAGATATGAGAAAGCTATAAAGCTTCTTCTCCTCTTTTCCCGCTTACACAAGCCCATAATCAGCACAGCTCATGACAGTCTGCTATCACATCTACTGGCAGGTAGAACATCTGGGAGTAGTTCCAAATTGAAGAGTAAGGCAAAGATAAAACTCAGCAAGATGATTATTTTACTTATTTGATGTGATCATATCCATTCATGTTCAGAGCAGGAGTAAAATAATTCAGAACTACAGCTGTTACATACCGTGTATGATGGTTGAAGCAGGCTGGGTTATAGGACTCAGGCCTTGCTGCACTGACAGCTGATGAAGCTTTGCCAGCTGTGAAACAGAGGAACATTTTTGATGCTGTGTCCACTAAGACATAATCAAGTGATATTATAGTAAGTTAAAAAAGTTTCATACCTCTGAGTGTGGAATGCCATACTGGTTTTGCAAAGTGTAGGCCTGCAGGAAAGTGTCATGCATTAGGTAGATTACAGCAATAAAATGTCACACAAAGGCAATAAATCTGTAGCCTCTTAATGGAAGTGCTTTACTGTCAATACATGACTGTTCTTCAGAAAGGGTTTATGCAAAGGGGATGTAACTTATTTACCTCTGGCGGTCTCTACAATGCAGATGCCTTAGCTGTGGTTTTATATGTGGGTTTTCTTTATAGGGGTTAGAAATATCCATCCAACCCAGAACACTGCGGGATCAAAAATGTTGCATTTGCAATGCTCACAGAACTGATGATCCATAAAAGAGTCAAAAGGACATCACTCTCCGTTTCTTCTTCTCGTAACAAAAAATTCAAATTCTATTCAAATTCTATTAATGTAGCACTGTCCTGTGACAAAGACATGGCGGGATGTGATTTTTCTTTCAACCCATTTGTTCAGTTATAACATTTACCCTCTTGTTTGGTGTCTGACAAGCCCTACTGTACGTATGTAATACTAATAACAGATATTGTAAAGTCAACCCATTTTTAACATTTCGACACAGTTCACGCAGAAATGGAAATTGAAAATAACTTTTATTTTTTTCAATGTGATTTATGTGATCTGATTCTTGACAGAATTTACTAAAAGCATGAATTATCAGATTATTTGTGCAATCTACCAGCAACTTGCTACTTGCATGTACTGTAAAATCCATTGTTGAAACTGATTTTTAAAAATCTAGAAATAAACGTGGCTTCTTGTGTTTATATGAAAGACTAATATGTATTTATCTCCTGTAATTAGGGTGCTGTCTGCGCAGCCCTCCCGTGTCTCAGTTATGGTTTCGGCAGACAGCACTTAACTTAGCTCTGTTCTGCCTGACGCCAACAGTCTGGCTACTCTGACCAGTCGTAAACTGGAGAGGAGGTCTCGGCCCTCATATCAGTACATTAGAGTTGTGTTTCTACAGTGAAGCACACAAACACCACATGTTAGTAGCAATAATAATGCCATTTACTGCACTCACCGAGTGATCTAAATCTTTGAACTATTTATATATCATTACCCACAATTATGCTCTTTTTTCAAGATGGGTCTGCTTTATCAAAGGGTTGTATCCATTCTGATATTATGACAGCATCTGCTATTGCTGTCATGGGAGGAATATTCCTAAAGCCGAAATGTTTCTGCTGCAGGACTAAAAAAGAGACGACAGAGCCGTAGTGGTGGTGGTGTGCGATGGCGTCGTGTTTCGGAAGGGGGTTATAGCTCTTATAACAGACTAGAACAATAGCTGCAGCTTAAACTCAGCTGTTGTTTTTAATGCCCCGTGCCAGATGATGGACTGTGTAAATTTGGACATACCACACAACCGCCTGCTCTCACCCACCGCTCAAATCTCCCCCAGCCCTGAAACCCATTGTCGTGCCCCACAACGATGTTTAAAACCAAATGCTGGTGACATGCACGCAGAATTTTGAGAGATTTTTTTAAATAATCAGGAAAAAATATTATTCAGATTATTTACATGTCATTTCAATGACTGTTCCTGTTTGTTACCTGCTGGAGGTCCAGGCCGCCTTGAGCAACTGAGTACAGAGGGTGCGGTGCAAATTCTGATGCATCAAACACCTACAAACACATTGGAGGAGCATAAAGTTAAAATATGTATTTCATTATTTATATGTATTGTTAATGCAGATGAAGTCAATATTGACTTTTTTTTGCATTAGTAGCAATGTGCACTTATTAATTTTTTATGGAAAAGTTGATGTCAAAAAACTTAACCAAGCTTATGGGCTATGACTCATCCACTGACCATTTCTCATTCCACTTCATTTTCCCCTCTGACAAATTACATAAACATCCCTTATCACTGTGCAGCCTTCATTAAAGCCATCTCTCAGTGACCAGGAACGCGCCCCAGGTTTAATTTGATAGCTTATTATGAGGAATATCAAAAACACACACCCATTCCAGAAACTGACTGCAGTCTGTGGCGGCGCAAACGCTGTCAGAAGTGCTGACAGCTATGCAGAAAATCTGGTTGCTGCTCTAGCTAGAGGAGACGGCAGGTCTACAGTCTCACTCGCTAATCTAGTGACTTGCACCATGGGAGGGTGGATCTGTGTCCCTTCTTGAGCGGAGGCGTCTGTAGCGCTCGACCCCAGTCTCACACATGTTTAACACCAAAAACACCTGATCCCCCACTGAGGAGCACCAAGATCAATCTAGTTTCCTCACAAGGGTTCTCCAAAACCCCCAGTTTAAGCTCTGATAATGGCAGTGTCTCTGCAAAGCCCTCTCAAATAACCACTGGGGCTTTTGTGTAAGTTGTGAAGGTGAGGGAGTCGGCTCCTAATGCCAAATGTTCAAACCTTCCAGCTGTCACTCAATCCATCACTTTGACCAAGACTAAGACATATCTTTCTCCACAAACATTGGATGAGTTAACATTAAATTCTCTATTGATGTTCATGGTGACTCCCCAACTCTACATTTAATGCCAACAACTGTTATTTTAACAGACGCTGTCTCCTGTGAACCAAGTGAGGGAACTCACTCTTCCGTTTCAGACTCACTGCATCATTCTGTTATCAATATGCTGTCCAAAAAAAGGTCGCTCTTTTACCTGGTTTCCTGCAATAAGGAGGGCAGCTGGTGAGGGGCTCGGTCGATAAGGGATAGTGGCTCCCTTCGGGGGAGACTAGGGAGTCAGAAACAGGATAAGAGATTAGAGTTTGAAATAAATCTTTATCATTGACTTCACAGACATGTGCAAGCTCCCCAAACTTACTCTCCCAAAGATTTAGTTTCCTAAGTGCAAATGTTGTTGTAAAACTGGTACAATAAAAATGAATAATGATGTAAATTCCTATTAATATGTTTCCCTTTCTTGTTTTTCTTTTAATTAATGAACTAATCGTTCATTTAATAATTGAAGAAGTGCAGTTGGAGATTTTCGTGGATGATAGTGCTGGACTCGTATTAGACGTGAAGGCTCTGCAGTGGTTTGCCCTCTGGATAAAATCAAGCAGTCACTGAAAATTAATTAGCATTAAGAATTTAAACGTGTTAAACACACATGTAGAAGATTATACGGTGTATGTGACAGTTCATAGCATATTGATTAAGTGGAGTGTTGGTGATGTTCTTTTTGGGTTTAAACCGTAGAGCATCTTTTTTGCAGGACCAGTCACAGTAAATTCTTTGTACAACTTTGCATAATTTAAGTGTTGAAGCCAAAAGCAAGATGCCACTGGTACAGAATCCTAATGGAACTTGCAAGAAAACCCTGGAAAACTGGATCAAACTAGCAATTAGTCAGTCAGGTCCAGCTGCAGCGCTGAAACAAACAGGACTTGTGCACCTCCAGGAACACACAGGGAGAAACTGTCCTTCGGGTTGTTTTTATCTCAACTCCGCCTCAGCTTTCTCATGAGTCCTCTGTTTTTTTTCCAACTCTGTTTCCTCTATAACTATACTGACCTCTGACCTGATGTCTTCTTCAGCAGAAGACAGTACAGAAGGTCCAAATTATATTAAATAAACTGCACTACAGTCTTCGAGATGAGAATGATGTTACAGAATCTGTACATGTGGCTGACTTCCAAGCAAGACCAGCAACGTTACATAACCAGAAGAATAACACAGAGTAATAAAAATGCATTATCTGTGCAGTGGAATAGTAGCTGCATTCCGGTAAAATAAAAGAATGGATGTCAACAGCAATTATTTCCTTCGTGTAACCAAAGCAACATAGCCCTAAACAAATGTCAGGGAGGTGTGAATATTCCGAGTGAAGAGAGAAACAAGACACTTCCTACCTCCAGGATCACTGTACAGATGAGTTTCACACACTGGATTACTGAGTCCTGATTCCCAGATATCGTCACCCCTCGCTCAGTAGAGTTGGGCAGCAAATCCCCTGCCACCTGTATTTGAGCTCCGGTGCTCTGCAAACAATAGGATTTACAAAAAAAAGATTAGTTTGATTCTGGGGATAAGACAAGTTGTGATTACTCTGCTGTGGCTTCTTTCCATCCCTCTGTGCTGACTTTTAATTTTTTTACCTATGCTTAAGAAGACTCTGCACTGAAAAGTGTCTACTACTAATGAAAATAAAAATATAATAATAATTAAATAATCCCTAAATTAGCACGTGTGCAGGCCAGGAGTATAACCTCACCGACACATTATGTATGATAATGGTGTCTCTAACAGAGGATTTACCAGTGCAATAGAAACATGTGTCCTGTGGACATTGAACAAAACAAGTCCTCAACAGGAACAAAGTGGGGACAAATCCACTGGACGCTCTAATCGTTGCAGGTAACGGTTAAAATAAGAGTCTATTTTAGAGTGGTGTAGAACAGAAGTGACTAAGTCAGATGTCTCTGGCATCAGATCTGATAAGTCTAATCCTAAAGATTCAACTGAGACTAAATGTAGACAGGAGGGTTTTTTTTTCCTTCCAAAGATGCCACTGCAGCTAAAGTGATTTATCTTAGCAGCATTGTCTCACTGATTTCCTTCCTTTAATGATCAAAATCCAATTTTTGTCAGGCACTAATCATTACTTTCCAAAATGTTGCACTACATTATAAATTGTAATGTTTTTAGCCACAACTCCTAGCCTGATGGTTGTGGTTTCCTGGCTTATACATTCATGGTACCCAGAGGATAAATCTGCTTGACTATGGCGATCCTCTAACTTTTCTTCTAGAGTCTTCACCAATGAAGAAATTTGCCAAAATCTGCAAGATGGCACATTTTAAGGACCTGGTTTTAAACAAGCCACATCTTCGCTACTCTCTGACTGATGCAGCTGTCATTTTTCTGCACAGTGCCAAACAATTTTAAACAAAATTGTACTTTTGTCCATCTGAGTGCCTGTGGGCATGTTGGTTTTAGAATGAGTTGTGCTCAGGTACATTGTTGGCAAACTGCTATTGTGGACCACACATCTGACGCAGTGAACGTTAAGCAGAATTGGATTTGGAAACAACCTTAATGCACTGGCACCATGTGCGTGAGATCAAATTAAACCCCAGTTTTTTTTCAGTGAAATGTCTTGACAACTTGTCGACAGGAGTGAGAAAAATATTCCGCGGATTAGAGCCATAAATTAAATGGATTTTAACTGGGAGTGTGGGATTAGAGCAGTGATTGGTTGGCAGATCTGAGGGGTCTGTCAGCAGAATAGGAAATAAGGACCAAAATAGCAAATATGGCAGTATGAGAAATTATAAACCTGCAAGTCTGCATGGGAGCTTTGTCAGTGTGAATATATTAGTGTGATGATGTTAGTTACAGCACAGCCTCACACAGCTGCTGGCACAGCTCTGGACCAGTTGTTATCTGAATTTCCATGCACTCCATATATAATTAGCTTGTATCTCTCCTTGTCTATTAAGCAATATTTATACATTGATCAACATCATTAATATACTGTAAATAGGTGATTTTGAATATAACAATATAAGACACCCTTAATAACAATGACTACAACAATGCAGTATGGCATAAGGAAAAAAAAAACAATGCTGTTTAAAAATAAAGTATCTCTCCAGTGTAGATGCAGCTTCTTGGCTTGATTTGTTTCAAATTTCAATATTGACCCGCCTGTGATGCGAGGGTGGAGCCGATTTTGGCTCTGGCTGCTCACCTCTCTGATCTCCTTTATCTTGGCCCCTCCCTTCCCGATGAGAGAGCCACACTGGCTGGCAGGGATGACCAGCCGCAGGGTGACCGGTGGCTTGGAGCTTATGGTGCCATTGGCCACCAGCGCAGTCAGGTCCTGGAGGGAGATACAAGAGAGATAAGTCACCTCCACTCATGTTAACTTCACCAATTAGGAAGAAACAGGCATTAAATTTAGATCAAGGTCTTAAAGTCAATTAAATCTAATCACAACATCCATTCAATTTCAGCTTTATCTTTACTTGTTAATTAACTGACTGTCTTGAATCCAGGAAATCACGCAGAGACAACTGAAATCTATTGAATTATCCCTCATCATTAGTTTATTACTGCTCACTGCTTATCTTAGAATCCACAATTCCGGAGGCCAAAGTAGGCACTACCCTTATTGGTCTGAACTAATGCACCAATGGAGTGAACCTCATTTCTACTGCATCAACATCAATCAATCAGATAAAGCAAATGGGATTCATATAGGAAATGGCAGGTGAAGCTTCAGGTTCAAAGCAGAGAGAGCACATGCACCGAATGATCTGGATGTTTGAGTACACCGGCCAGTGATGTATATTCTCCAGTCCAACCTGAGGGTTTCAAATAGCTGTTAAATCATTTTTATGCACTGCTGAATTCTGTATAAAAGGGAGAACACTAATTTGGGTACTGGTGGTGAACAAACTGTGCTTTCAGCCTTTCACTCTGCCACATAAAACTGAGCCGGAGAACATTATCTGCATGTCATTTCGAATGCCAGCACACAGAACATGGTCACCTTGAGATTTCCTCTTGAGATATTCTCAAAAGATCTGAATGAACAATTTTATTTGAAAAATGTCTTTTCATATCTGTGGAATTTAAAGGTTGCAGAAATCGCATTCGCACAGACAGCATGTCTTTTATCTTTATTAAATTAATTCTTTAAAAATAAGTACAGTGTCTAATATTAAGCATCTGGCACGATGTTAATGTTTTCAGTAGAGTATAATGCCCTAAAATAACTAACTAGTTACAGTAGCTTAAATCACACACAGCCAAACATAAATCAAACTAATCGTCTTAAGCACTCCGAGCACACACGCACTGAAACATCATTTGAAAAATTCATACCAAACAAAAATTATGCAAATATATTTCTCCTCATTTGCAGTATGTTTTACATCTGGTGTTATGTTTCTTAAAATGTCTATGCCTTGAAACTGCCAGTAGTGCCAATAAAAAAAAAAAGTCTATATCGTATATATCAGTTTGTCCATCTGATTAAACATTATTTTGAAGAACTTTACTTATTTGAAAAGAAAAGGATTTTATAGTTTTTATTACAGTGCTGGCAGCAAATATGCATCTGCTCTGCTGTGGGTGGAGATTGAGCTTTTAATTAATGAACAGTGGGTCTCAGTGAACCTTTGAAATGTAAATGCAAAATGCTGCATCGCTTCCCATTTGAGTTCAACACAAAACCAATGTGTGTGTCTGTGTGTGTGTTTTGCATTGGGGCCAGTCTGCCATAAAATTAGCTGAGTCGGACTTGCGAGGTGACAGTGTAGATCTGTCGCCATAAAGGATGTTGCTTATGAATGGAGATGCATTATATTTCCAGTAACAGTGAACTTTCAATTTGAAAATCACATTCTGACATGGCTCTTGTGCCTCTGTGCTCCATGCCTATATTTAGTGTGGTGAATCAGGCTCGCTGACGTCTTGTCTCATTAGAAGAGTAGCGTGCAGCCTGTCTGTAAAATCAGAAGACTCTGGGCATCATTTTCTTGATTTGATCTAAAAATATACATAAGCTACATCTTAGAGCAACTGTGAACATTCCTATACTCTGCTCTTCAATTTGAGCAAAAGCAGACTCTCAAAGCAAAATTGGTGGGGGTTACACAAGCACCACTCATAGAAAGCTTAAATCCCCAAAGCATATTGTGTTTCGGGTGGGATAAAGACTCCAATACTGAGGGATTAGGAGGATTTTATGCAAGCTGTGCATCATCACCTGGGAACAAAATACACACATGATACTGTACTGCATGTCTTGTGTTAATCAGAACACTCTTACTGTAATGTTATTAGATTACAGTATTTGCATAAATGTGACAAAGAAAAAGATGGATACAAACTGATTGACCGCCAGACGTCAGGAATAAATGAGCCTGTGCAGTGTGATCATAAACCATTTAGATAGAAACAAACCCTACTCTAATACTCTGAGGCCAGAAAGGACATTGTTCTCCTTTGTTTTTAATAAAATGTGTCAGACACAAAATAACTTGATGGAAGCTATGTCAACTACTGTTGAAACGGGGGTCGGTCAACATGTTGCCATGGAAACCTGAGAGTTTCAGGGGTGAAGAGAGGTGACTCCAAAACATATTTTATTAAAACTGGACTCTACTTTCAGACAGAAAGTGAATGCTGAGGGCTACAAAACTGTTTCCTCATCAGCATCGGCTGTAATGCGAGAGTGAGGAAGGCTCTGATTCCACCATATTAATTTGTACTGTGACAGTCAGTCACCTCGGGGATTAATGGCATTACGAACCTGTCATCAACAATGTGTTCCAATACCATGAAAAGATAGACAAATCCCTCTCAATAAAACATAGAAATTAATCTCATTTGTACATTTATTTGCGTGGATGGAGCATGTGTTGCACAGTCAGAGTATAATTATATATTATATTGTATTGTATATTGTATAAGAAATGAGCAAAGACAACCCATAAATACGAACACGTCATGTCATACAACATCTAAAAGTAACTATGAATCATTTCCTTCCATCTCTTCAGTTCAGAGCATAATCGATAGCAATACAAGTGCATTAGTGGTAATGTTGACATGTTGAAACTCAGGAAATGATTTTTGTTTCTTGCGATACCTATTGCAATATTGCTTCCTGTAACTTTTCCTTCTTTTACAACAACTTATTTTTGATCTAAAGTTTTTGACATATATTTCACTCACTACATCTTGATAGATTTTGTCTGTCAGACACAAAACTCACACATATGTGATAAAAAGTGCATTAGTTACCTCCTCAAGTTTGTATGTGATCATGGTAAAAGCTCTGAAGACGCTGTCTGTGGATCCGGTGATGGTGATGATCCTCTCTGGACAGGATCCCTCTGAGATGTTGACCCTCGCGCTGCTCTGTATGGACAAAAGGTCATTAGATCACGCAACGGTCAACTTTAAAGGAATAGTTTGACATTTGGGGGAAACACATGCTAAATGTAGTCACTTGAAAGGTTTCCACATTCATCAACAGCTATGAGCACATTCATATGAAAACCAAACTATAAAGTGATGGGTTGTGGTTTTCGGGTCCGGTTTGTGCTGACGTGATGGTGGAAGAGTTATTAATTTATTTATTTAAGCTGTGTTGACTTGAGCCAGTTGTTCTGTTATGTCATTATGCTACAATGAACAAACCTAACCTGCTGACCACAGCTTTTTATTCAGCAGAAAGTCATGATTCATCCTCTCATCTAAGACTCAGCAAAAAAAAAGCAAATGAGGAAAAAGATTTATTTCCCAAACTGTCAAACTAATCCTTTTACTCTTCTTGCAGCTGGTTCTCCTGACACATGTGGTGACTACAGACACAGTGTATATGGCAGCACACCCACAGGTAGAAAAATCAAAGGACAAGATGTAAAAGAGGTGCGCCTGGAAACTTTACAGCACATTTATGTCTAGTTAAGGAAGTTTCTCCTTGGGTCGTTGCCCTTGGATGACCCTGCCCTTATCTCCTTCTATTTTGTGCCCTCTGAGTTGAATTCACATGATGGCATATGGGACAACATTCTGACCTTCAGGCCATTTTCTCTAGTCTTTCCACTGAGTCATGCTCCCACTGTAGCTGTGGGGAAGGACTGACAGGATGAGGCTCATGCAGAGGGGGGGTAACAAAGACCAAAACTGGCTGGCTGACTGGATAAATAGAGGAATGACTATCATGGACGAGTGGTTTATCCGGCGGCTCAATGGTGCTGCATTGTCCCATGACCTCACCATCCTCCTGTTTATCTTTCTGCCTCATAAAATACAACATAAAAACTTAGCAGCCAGTGGAAAAAAAATAAAACGTGCCGCAACAGTGTCAGCTGAATTACTCTTTACAAAGACTTAACCAAGCAGTGATAGTTTGGCTGCACCCTTGAGATGTATAAAGGGGTATAGAGGGAAAGAAGGAAGTTATTTGAAGGAGGAAAACAAGAGAAAGGTTTTTGGGGAAGCAGCAAGGGGAGGTGCAGTGAATTATTGGGAACGAGAGGATTTAAATTGAAAAGGTGTCGTTATTGCCCAGAAGGCAATCGGGACGATGTTCGTATTCTGCATGCTTTTCAGACTCAAAGCTCCCAAACAGGCTTCATTATTAGCTTACTCCCACAACCTTATTATTAATACACACATAAAACCTGACCAGTTTTCAAATGGTCCTCTGAGAGTGAATTATTTTTTCTCGTCAGATGAACCTGCTTACAGAAAAAAAAAAAAAAAGATGTGGTTGGGTTCATGTGACAGCACAGAGGACAAAGTGTTCTTTTTCAGCTGTATGGCACATGCGCGCACAACTAGCTGCTCATAACAACACACATATATCAATAGCAAATTGGATGATTGATAAGCAGGGGGTGAGAATGCAATGATTATGCAATAACATAATATGTTACATTTTTAATTAGAGAAACTGTACCTCTTCTCGTATTCGTTTCACAGTCTCTCCTTTCTGTAAAAGATCAGATGAAGGACACTTTTAAGGACAGATTGAATTAGAATCAAATGTGCTCTGTTCGGGAGAGAAAACAAGTGAAACCTGCTAAATCAAATTATGCTAGATTAAGAATGCGTCAAAACACATTTCAGTGAGAGATTAAATGTCCACTGGAAAGATATCAAATACACCAGAGCATAGTCAGTGTATGTGAAAGCAATATGTTAGTCTTGTCTCACACTGCAGGTATGTTGTTGGTTTTTCCCAGATTGCTTCCCCACCCCCTCCCCCATTTTATTTTGGTTAAAGTGCATCCAAGCTGCTGCACCTCTTCTTCCCATAACATGCATCTACTGAAAATCACTTTCTTACAGGGGTATCAAAACCAGCATCATATCGCACCGGTTATTTATGTCATATTCTAAAACGTGTTATTTATTAGTGGTACATTGTGACTCTAATGTCGGATTGTTATTGATGGGAAAGAGATGAGAGGTTTGAGACGGGGAGGGAAAAGATCAGAGGAAGCTGGAGTGGCAAGATCAAGTGGCTGTCGTTGTCGAGCTGCACAGTAGGAGCCAAACTCGTCTTTCTTTTCATTCTCAATTTCCTCTTGGACTCTTTTATGTATTGCACATCACAGCAGCCACTGTGATGACTCTCTCTTTACACTGTGCATTCATTTATATTTTGTGTCTATTCTTTCTTCATATTTATTTCTGTTGTATGTGTTGTATTCCACGAACACCGTGCAGCCAGCGTGTACCGAACAGACACTAGATGTGTCCACGTGGGACCAACAGTAATATGTCTTTGGAGCTCAGTTGCAACAGGAGCCTTGCAGTCAATGCACTAATGTTTTGTTGATGGATTACTGTATTGCATTACGGGTGGTGGAGGGGGTGGTGGTGCGGTTGTAAGAGGGTTGGCTTAAGGCAATTGCATTTGGGATGGTGTTTGTTTTCTGTTGTCTGTCTTGATTTTAAGATGGAGAAAAATTATCTTACAAAGGCTTATTGTGAATTCATGTAAAAATATATCAATAAGGTATGTGGCTTGGCACAATGGAAAAAAGGTAAAAAAAATCTTCATAAAATAAGACACAGGTGTAGCATTTTACAATTTAATATACCTAATCTCAATAAAGAATATTGTTCTGTCTTCATGATTAATAACTCTATATATGCAGTATTCTGTAGAATAAAAAAGAATCTCACCTTTCCTATGATGCTGCCAACCTCCTAAAATACAAAGAGATTAAAATATTTACTTAAAGTGTAAATGGAAAAACAGCAAAAGCATGTTTCATTATTCATCAAGTTTTATTATTCATTAAGCATTAAAAACATGCAGTAAACGAGCCCATAGTACTACAACATGTGTTGAGCAATAAACAGTGCGAGAAGGAGGCTCGTACCTTTCCATGCATGAGCAGTCGTAGTGTTAGGGTCACTCCCAAGCCCCCGTCCCCGAAGTCCTGCTCACAGTTCATAGTGATGTGGGAGTGGCATGCAGGGAGGCGCATGAACAAGGCTCATTCGCTGGTCACAGGAAGTCAAGCGAAGGCCAGCTCTTGTTCTCTGGCTCTTCAAGGTCCTTCAGTGCAGCTCTGAGAGAGGAGAGAAAACAATGTCGCTGAAGTGAATTACGTGCTTCAAAGGAATATGCTCAGGAACATACAACAATGCTATTCTAGCAAAGAACCGTGTGCATCAAGTCATCAACATATGCATTTATGTTCTCAAAAACCACAACTGGCACTTATGGCATTTCCCGAACCCACATTAAAACCCTAATCGTGCACCATTATAAGAACTAATGGCCACGTTCTCATTCATTTCATGGTAACTGCAGGATTGTAATGTATGTAACTGCACTTGTGCTAAATAATACGATTTTAAAACTGAACAGAGGACAAATCAAAGATAAAATAAAAAACACTTTTTTATCATTAAAGGCATTTCAGCAGCTCTTTGCAATCAGGCATCTATATGTGGGACCTAGTCATTAGTTTGACTTGGTGAAAAATTGATGGTGATTCATAATAAAGTCATAATGAAGACACTGTGTGCAGGATATTGTCCTTGAGGGCCGACAGTGTCAGCAGTCCTGCGTCTCATCTGAGCTTAAGGGTCCTGACAGACTGTGGGTGGCCATCGACGACAAACATACTATCTGTGTCTTCATTAACTGACAAGTAGTTGTCAACTCAGTGACACTGAATCAGTGACACTGAGTTGAGTCTGTTTTTTTATGTTAGGAGAAAAAACAGAAAAAATATATTTTCACTTCTTGACGAGCACCGCATGAGATTCATGCAAAGTTAATCAAATTCATCTGTGACAGTTTATTTGGGGAGCCATTTTTTGTCATGATGAGACACGGTGAAAATTTATATGCAGACAGCAAATAAGAAGCATCTGCAATGAACCCAGAATAACAACATGGCAGCAGATACATGCTTGTCAGTTATGTGACATATAGTTTGATTAATGCACGCATGACCCAGCTGCTTATCATTCTCAGCATCCTGTGTCAAATCAGTTCATGGACTCGTTTATGTTTGCTTGATTTTAATGTTCATCCTTAACTGTTAATCAAATAGATTGAATTAAGTTGGGAAGACTTTGTTGTAACAAAGTATTTCTGACTTTTAGATTACATTTAGATTATATTATATATGTGTATATATATATATATATATATATATATCATTAGAGCTGCTAATTAAACTAGTAATAATAATCATCCATTATCTTTTCAATATATTTGTTTTTAATGCGGCCTTTCAGATATCCAAGAAAAACCACACCTTACAGTGACACCCTTTACCATCACGAATCATTTGAAGCACTCGCATTCATGAATAGCACAGTAACAAATTATTCTCCTCCCTTTGACTCATCAAGGCCACTTGTTTGTCTGCCAAGCACATTCCAACAAGCCCACAGTGCCACTGTATACTAGCTGTGTGCCGCAATACAGACAACGCCTGACATACGTCTGTGTTCTATATAAATCTGCATGCTGTTTACAGATTCGGTGAGCTATGTGAGGAGATCATGTTTTATAAATTGGTGTTATTTTATGAGATCCAGTTCCCGTAAGAGTTATTGTAGGTAGCTTTATTGCTTTTGCTCGGTGCACAAGGCCATTGCTGCTCCACTGATTTATTTATGCGCTGGATGCTTTCAAAGACATGTTCAAATGCTCACACACACACACACACACACATACACACACACACACACAAATCTTTAAGAGCTTGACTGCCTGTATGTGTTTTGTATTCCCTCCATTCCTGTGGCATATTTTGACATGACAACCTGTCAAATGTGGTAGTAAGTGGGTATGGTGTCACTTTCCTTTATTAGATAGAATGGAATAAACTTTTCTCTACTCTTTATAAAAAGGGATTAACATAAAAAAAATCACTTAGAAAATTCTTTCCATACAATTTATATAAATATCAAATAAAGACCAGGGGGTTAGAGATAAACAAAAACTGGACTTTTTAGGTTTTTTGTCAGCTACAGATACAGGGCCAAGTCATCATGACTTCAAGCGTGATCGATGCATATCACAGAGCACATTTGTGCAACCCGTGGGCTAACATCATTATGTTTGAGCACTGAAGGGCAGGGCTAAAATGTTAGCACTTTATTGCATTAGGAGTTAATGGTTTGAGGGATCATTATGTGCTGCTCTGTGGGTTGATAACAAGGCATGTGCTCTGTGTTTGTGTGAGGGTGGTGAGCCTCTGAACTCCTCGTTTCCAGAATCCCAAGCAGCAGCGTTCCATGATGAACAGAGACCCTCTGTTCTAAATTAGACCTGGTAACTCAGAACAGGGAATTAGCTTGGTGCAGACTGCAGAGGAGCAGAGTGTGGATCTACTATCTCGCTCCTCTCCCCTGCTCTCTCTGACTGAATCTACTACAGGAATCTATCAGTCATACACACAGACAATGGAACTATTTTTGGGGGAAAATAAAATACTGCACATTTACTCTTTTACAATAATGCACAAATACATTTTTCCTTTAAATATATTTTAAATAGTACACAGTCTGAATTAATCTTATTTTTGTATTTAATAGTTCCTAAAATATAAAAAATAGCAAAATCAGGGGCAGAGACTTGTCTGCTTTGCAAAAAAAATCTGCTTTTGTGTCATTTTTGAATTATCAGGAATTAATTAAACACTTAATTTGCAATCTGACTGAAAGTCCCCTTGCTTCGCAACGCCTGACACCAAACATTACATAACAGTTAATGATGCTGAAAATATATGACAACACAAAATCGTAAATGAAGGGACTGGTTTCTTAAAACCTAATTAGTATTTTCATTCATATTTATATGATATTCTTCAATATTCTTTTACATTTTATACACTTTCTAAGCATTAATGTGAAAATAAGTAACACAAAACCAAATGACTGTAAATCTTCTCCGTGTGCTTTTAACCAGTTCAATATAATGAGATAAAAAATATAAAGGGGCATTTTAATACAACTTGAATCACTTTTTCATACATTTGTCCAACATTTATATCAGTTAACTAACCTTGGTCAGATATTTATCTAAGTTTGCAGAATTCTATGTATCTTACATAGTGTGTTATAAACCAATTAATAGACACAAAACTTCATTAATTTGATAATGAAAATTATTGATTTAATTATTTGCCAATCAATTATTTCTTTCCTTTTTAAAGTAATAATGTCAAATGTTTAAATATTCTCAAGCAGTAGCTTGTCAAATATTAGTTTGTTTTTTATCATCATACATAATAAAACGTTATATTTGGGCTTCTGTGCTTTAACCATTTACAGATAAGCTGATTAATGAATGAAATAGCCATATTATTGAATTATGAAAATATCATTATTTGCAACACAATATAGTCATATAGCATTTACAACTGTTAAATGGAGGAGGTCAGTTTACTGCTTTCAGTAACTTTTGTACACACTGTATTCTAACACTAACTAACACTAACACTAAAAAATAGAAAAACACTAGTTTTGTATTGCCACTCTATAGCATACAATTTAAAATATACAAAAAAAAACTACATTATTATCTATTGTATATAATACCATATGTTGTGTGTAAGGCAGAACAATAGAAATTATGGGAAAAATGACAAATAGTCAGACCTGTTTTTCCTGTATCAACATTGAAATAATCCATTGTTTCAATATTATCATGAGGCCCATTTTAACTTCCATGAAGTATACATCAAAGATGTCATTGGATAAAAGCAACCAGCATCCTTCAGCAGCCCGCAGCAATTTTTCTCCTTGCCTTGTTTTCAGGAGCATCCACTCTCAGACTGTCGAGATGAAAAGGATGTTGGGAACAACGAGCCCGTCTAGAGGACCGGACACCTGTTCTGAGACAATCATGTCCCAAACATAACCTGCAAACAGACAGCTCTGGGCCAGCCCAGAAGAAATGAAGAAGGAATGAGGACATGCCTGGTCTCCATGGTGAAAGAGGGAAACAGGGTTCCCCTCTAAATCCAGCACATACAGAGGGTAGGGGTATTGAGTGCCTGCTCCATAAACACACAAAGGCAAAGGGGATAGGGTGTTCCTCAGGCGGGCACCACTCCATATAGAGCACCAAGCAAGAGGGTGTCAACGTGTGCACACGCGTGCAGTGAGGGCAAGAGGTGAGAGACCATTCGCACAGCCCTCCGCCTCTCACGCATGCAAACAGCCACATTCCCTGGTCTGTGTGCACCAAAACATAACACACACACAAACCCACATACAGCTGCTGGGATGAAAGGAAGCAGCAATTCGCACACGGAAAAGTAGTGTGGAAAACACAGGAGAGTACAGCCTTTGATCTGCAGAGAAGTGCCACAGGACTTTCTGCACATATCTGTCACTGACGAACACAAACGGCTGGATGACACAGTGAATGTGTCATGTGCAGAGATGACGAGTGGAATAGAATGAGTTGTGTCTACAAAGGAAAGAAATCCCTTGGGCCCCTCGTGACTAGTGGTCAGTCATTCACCTTTAAACTTTACAGAGACACTTGGGGTAAAAATATGCATGCACTCATTCATACAAGGACATACAAGGGTACACGCAGAAAACATGTGTAAACAACATGTACTGGCACTCTGGGTTTCTGTCCATCTATGCATCTGACTACATCCTGTACACAAGAGAATGTGCATGAGCCGTAAATACTGGAAGACCCTGAATACTTTGTGCATAAGGTTCTTGATTGAATAAACTTGATTCCATGCGGGTGAAATATTGAATGAGGGGCTGCATGTTTGGATTAGCTTTAACCGCATCAATGCTACAAGTTACGCTCACGTTCTCATCAGTAATAATATTTTATGAGCCATGTAGCAGAATACTATTAACACAACTGAGAGACGACTTAGTATGCAGTGTAAACCTACTGAACACAGAGACAGATTCAGCTGACTGCATCTAGTGTTCGCAAATGAAGTGTATAATGTAAAGTGTCAAATGTTCAGAAATTAAATCTAATGGTCTAACTTCATATACTGTAGCAAATTACAATGTTTTATGGCTCTGAACTCCTTTTTTTCACTCTGTGAATTTAAACTGTTGCATGACTAAATACACAGTAAGTCAGAAATCCTTAGTGTTTCATTCTTACAAACTTAACTAAACTGCATCCTCAGCATCGGGTTTGAGCAGTGCCACAAGCTTAAGAAATATTGAAATATCACCAAATTCTGGCCAACTGGCGCAAGAGACATCACTGAATCCCACTCACTTTGATTCACCAAGCGCAGAAAAACCATCTGATCTGTCTTTGGTAGAAATATTATGTGGGCAGGACACACTCCATCTCTATAATGAGATTACATTTTCCAACTAACTAATATATATATATATACTGTATATATATATACAGGGGGTCCTCGAGTTACGACGGTCGCGAGTTACGTTGTTTTCATGGTTACGACACATCTCCTGTGAACTTACTTGTTTCGGGTCAAGCGGTTTGCCCTGTAAATACGTACAGACTTCGCACGGGAACTAGTTGGTGAGCGCTCTCTCTGTCTCTCAGCGCGCCTATATATATATGTGTGTGTGTGTGTGTTTTTTTTATTACACTTAGAGCAAAAGTAATTGATTTACATATGAAGTGGTTTCTTGGATACAGTTCCACAACCTCTCCACTGAGATGGAAGAGAAAAAAGAAAAAGGGACTGGAGGAGGAGAGGGCTTTAGCTGTGAAACAGGAGAGGATTGAAACTGAAGAGCAGTGTTTCATCTCTCAGCATGTCTGTCTCAGCTATGTCATATATAATGGGAGGGGTCAGCCCTCGGCGCAGAGGGGACTGTCCTCTTCTGTCAGCCTCCGCCTTCATGTGCCGTTAAAGCATAACTGTGTCGGCCTGCAGCGCAAGCCGCCTGTCAGCCTCAAGGCCCAAGAGAAGGTTATCAGATCCCTGCTTGCTGCTGGAGCTGGAGCCAGCTTGGCTTCCCTAGACCAGGGAGGAAGCCAACAGCCGCGTTCACTGCAGCCACTGCACCTAAATGTGGTTTGATAAGATTAGCCTCTGGCAACGCATGTTTAATCCACACTCGGAGGCATACAAAAACGTGAATAAAATTACATGATTTTCCTGCGGACTGTGTAAACATCTTCTGAGAGCCTGCACTAGTTTCTAATTAAAAGTGCCGTGATAAAATTTCTACTTCTATAGACACCTTCCAAAACAGCGTGGGTTGTCTGGATGACACAAGGAGTTTGGAGCCTTTTCAGGTTGCTTAGTAAATGAGGTTCTTGTTCATAACAAAATCCAGATCTTATTTTTTGACTAGATCAGAAATACAAGTTGCATCTACGCATACACAGATGTAGGTTATATGATGCTGTCCTTTCACGTTTATCTGTGTGATGACAGCACTGCTGCTAAAACATCAACAAATATTTGACCATCAGAAACAGGGGATTTTGTAAATCCTCTCATTTCTCAAAGTAACTTGTGGTCTTCATCTTGTCAAGATCAACTTACAATTGTGACAATCTATCTGTGCAGCTGCGACACAGTGTCTGCATGAAGTGAAGTCAATAGCTAATGAACAACAACTGTCACGCTGAAGCAGTACTCAGGCTTTATGCGTATTATTAAATATATATTAAGTACATGGCAATGGTGTGAGAAACATACATTGATCAAGTGTTGATACAGTTGTTCTGTCGTAAGATTCTGTGTCCTCATTATTGCTGGAAAGGCTAAAAACAACAGAAACATACAGATAATGAACCTTACAGGCCATGCTTCTGGGCTGTCACTTGTTATCTCCCAAGTGGCTGCTGGTTCCAGACACAGTGACACTGGCTCAGGATGAATTTACACCGGCTTTAGTTAGTGTGGCGATAGTCCAAGTCTGACAACATACACTGAAGTACATGTAGAAAAATGCCTTACGTGATTTATCATTTTCCAGTGGTGTCATCAAATTCTCAAACGAGTTTTGAGATAAGGCAAAAATTATATATTATATTTGAAAAACTAAAACCAATATTTTTTGGCTGGAAAAGATGATAAATGAACAAAATAGTAATCATTAAATCTGACTGCAAATAAATATTTTTCCAATTATGTCTCCATCAGAAAATGTAAGAAAAAAATCTCTGGATATCACATCCTATTTTCATGAAATTATATGTTTGACTTCTTCAGTCTTTATCCTTCTCGATCCTGCACTGGAATTTTCTAGTCATTTGCATCGCCCTGACTTACTATGGCATACCTCTTATTATTAGTGCGCTTCTATTAGAGACCACATATCATTCTGAATGGTTTTCTTTGGCATGGTGGAGAATACACTTTGGCAGGGTATTAACTCCAGCTTTTATCCCATCTCTCTTAGTGGATGAAGGTCACTCTCTCTCTCTATCTGCAAAATGACTTTCCTCTCTTCTCTTTTATCCCTGCTTTCCTCCCATCCTCCACACCAGGGCATGAGTCAGAGAATATGACACCTCGGAGGAGAGAGGAGAGAAAAGAGAGGGAAGAAAGAGTCACAGATGGGGACATAGAGTCGGAGGTGAGAGGAGAGAGGAGTGGATTGGTATCTCTTAGAAACGAGTAACCTGAGAAGATGTGGAGTGCCCCTGCCTCACTGATCTACCAAACACAGTGAAAAAAAAAGGTGATTAAATTAATCAAGGCACAGATGCTGCAGGAGTCCTTGCTCCGATGCGCTGTACATCATCCTTTATGGTGCTGTGCGGTATGGCTGCAAAACCACTTGATTTACAGCATCACTATGCTGATGCCAAACCAATGGGGCACTATTGGGTGCACAGCAGTACCAAGCACGTTGAGCTGAAACTACATATTACATAAGCCCTGCAACAAACTGAACACAAACCCAAAAATAGTGCAGTCCCTGTTAAATATTTCAAGCACTCAGCAGCTGAAGGGGGGATAAAAAGCATTTCTGCTCCTTGGTCACAATGCAAACACACACACAAACAAACACACACACACAGATGCAGATGGCCAACTGAAAGAACACCCTCCATTTAGTGTACTGTCGAGCAAAGTGGATCACTGTCACAAAGGCAGTCTTTTAGTTTATTAGCCTGATATAGAGCACTTTACTCAGTGGAGGAGCTCGCTAAGCATATACCTCTCCTTATTTCTTGAGGCGCTCTCTGTACAGAATCGACAGCATGAAAGCTGCTCTGTCAGGAGAACTTCTGAACTAAATAAATCAAGCTCATGAGACTCTCTGTGAGACAAGACAGGAGAGTCATGAGGCCTGTTGGGTCAATCTTTGGATTGCGACACAATGCTGTCTTTTCATAGCGGGGACAGCCTGCGGCTTTGTCAACCACTGTGTCCGTCTTAAGAACAGGGGGGGGGGGGGTCACAAAAGGCGCTCCTCATGGCAAACTGACAAGATCCAAAAACAAATTAATCTAGACTGTTGATTTGCGTAGCACTCATGTGATTTTGCTTCATGACTTCCTTCTTTTTTTTTTTTTAAACAGCCTACTTCATGGGGAAACATAAGGGAAACACGGCATAAAGAGGAAAGGGGGGTTAATTACTCAAATGCAGGTTAACTGCTATGGGGGATTGTTCTCAAATATTGGAAGTTGCATTAATTTGTTTCATATCAATGCTCCTGTGACAACATCTAAATGAACCTCTGACTAATGATGGTGATTCTGAATGTAAAGTTTTAAAGACAAGGCCAAAACAGCTCCAGAGAAACATGAGGTTTATATGACTTTAAAAAAAAAATCAATAAACTAGCAATACTTCTGTAGTGAAATCAATTGTGGCCATATGTGCTGTTAGCTACTAAATTATCTTTGCTTTTTTTTTCTTGTCAGTAAAATGTGAATAAATATCCATGATCTCTCTCCGCAGAGTGTTTCAATAGAGTAATGTGGCTACACTGGGCTGCATCCATTGGATGACTGCAAAGTAAAACAAAGTATTTTGCTGATTTTTTTCTCCCCCTTCTGCCTGCAAGACCAGCATCTTAGTAGATGAGAGGGATTATTGGCAGTTGTTGGAGCAGCTCGTGTCAGGTCTGGCTTCTGTTATTTATAAAGCCTCTCAGCCACTGCCCTCAGTCTGCAGCAAAGGTGCAGGTGGGGTTTCATTATTGAAGATGCTCTTCCACGTCTTATTAGATCTTCGACTCTCAGAGTGCATTAAGGAATTGCATTTGGACGGAGAGTCAGCAATACATGATGGTCTGTTATTGTACCCCCTGGAGTCCCTCTTACAAGATGTGTCTGCCTCTCTAATCAGCCAAATTGTTAGTACTATTCCCTTTTCCCTTTTCAAGAATAAACAGTGTGTTTGCACTCAAGCAGATGCTCCCTTAAATATTCATGCGCGCACACACAAGGACAAGTAAAGGCAGAACAAAATGTATTTCTTATTGATATGAGAATATATCTGAAGCCCAGCTCATTAGGAAAATAATCATAAAGTGCATTACAGCTATAAATTTTCCCCAAATCAGCTTACGTCACACACCAAGTGATGAGAAATCCTCCACTCGAGTCTCATTCCCCTCCTTCATTGGAGCAGAGATGCAAGATGCACGAGCATCTCCAGGCAGCAAGGACCACCATTTCTGTCATCAATTTGCTGGTCCACTCTCTGATGCTTTCTTATTGATTATTTCGTGAAGACTCTTGGGATGATAGAGCTCTTGAATTTCATATGAACCCGTCGTACTAAAATTACTAAAATTTGAGCCCACGCATGAAAAATACATATGTGGTAACAGAACAAGGAATGGAAACAGGATACGGTTTCGTTCCAGTTATTACAATCAGGACATATCTCAGTTATTTACTTACAAATTCTGACCTGAGATTCTCAATTTGGTTTCTCCAAAAAAAAAAAAGAAGTTAGGAAAACATGTCCAAACAAACTACATCAGCACTGACGTTTGGTTTTCATTGGTGTCAGCTAATCAAGCCAGGTTTTCCTATCCACTGTAAGACTAATGCAATTAGGCATCTTGGTGAATAATGGAGCCGTCACACACACTCGCTGCCTCAGCACCGAGCAGACGCCCACAGTATCTTGTTGAGAGTGATCTTTGTGTTCAGGGCTGGCCTGGCCAACTGGGTCCACTTCTATTATCATAAAACCGTCCGCGCACACGCACACACACACACAAGAGACCAATTGTCTCCTCTGGTCTCGTCGTGTCCCCTGCTCATCTGGCGTCTTTCTGCCATATGCTGGTTTGAACACCCCCTAAATCAGTTTATGGCTTCATTAGTTCAGCTCCATCGCACGAGCCAGGCAGACGATTACATCCTACTCTGCTCACGTGAGTGCGACCGGTTGAAAAGACTACAGATTGCAGTGATTTCAAACGGCAGTGAGAATAGAAACAGTCCGATTCGGCAATTTATTTCGGCCATCACCCCGTTTAGAAGAGTTTGAAGGCGAAGCGGAATACGTAACCGTCCGTAATCAGATTAATTCCATTATTGTGACACTGCATTTGGCGGCAGGGGGCTGCGAGGAATGTCACCTATTGGATACGCGCTATTTTAAGTTGGAGAATTGGGAACACGCTGTTCAGAAATATTGGGAGCCACTTACCTGATCTCATGTATAAAAGTCGCAGGCTGCAGTTGCCACTAAAGTCTCCCCATGTATCTGTGTTGGCCGGGATTCGCATCCATGTACAGTCCAATGACGCGGACACGTAGTGCGGACTGTCCTCCTGGTGTGTCAGCAGACCGGAGAGCAGGGCGCCTGTGCGCTGAGACACACACACACATACACACAGGGAGAGAGAGAGAGAGAGCGTGATGAAGGATGGGAGAGAGAGAGAGGGAGAGAGAGGGCGATGCAGGTGGCGACTACCCCCCTCACCACTAATCGACGCTCTGTGGAGAAGATCCACTGCTCAGTGGGTGAAGGCCTCACTGACAGGTCGTGGACCGCCGCCTTGGCCGCTGCGATCCGTCCTCTCCCCACAGAGCCTCCTCCATGTTACCGGGGGCGCAGCGCACCTTCGCCCTGCGCCGCAGCCAGATCCGCACACTCAGAACCTGAGCATCTCCATCATATCAGAACTGTGAAAAAAAGCAAACACATAAAACACAGGTTATCCGGCAGTTCATAAAGAAGCGCTATTACTTGTACGTGCTGAAGTTAATAGAAATTTTAATTCCTACGGCAGAGTAAGTTTTTGAATTCTAATGTCACATTACTGCAAACGATCCACATCATACGCCATACACTTACTGTGCAAACCCCCTGGTGCAATTATAAAAGTGACGCGCTTTACGTTTTCTTATGAAGGGTTTTATTTGTGTGTAAGGGAAATCATGACATTCTCGCATGCAGCGCCACCCTGTGTAATTATTGTGGCGTTGCATTTTTTTGACAATCAGTCAACAAAATTTACATTTCTGAGAAATGAAACGGACATTTTCAAAATCGTGTATTGTAGAACCATCCATCCATCCACATAAGTTTTGGAATGGAATATCACACATAAACAACAACAACAACAACATCATTATGTTACCGCAGAGTGACGTGATAGAGAAGGAGCAGACTGTGCAGTTGTGTGACTGGATCATGCACATCCTGTTGTTGGATGGATTCTTCTTCGTAAAATAATACTTAAAAAAGGGGGGAAACAAGATGCCGTGTAGCAGCGGTAAAAGAAAACATGTCTCAGCTATCTGAAAAATATCTTATCACATAAATGAATTTAATTCTGTATAAATAAATACATCAACAAACCTTTGGCGTTCTGATTAGCTGTCATTCCTAACTGAACTTTAATCCCCTTTAAGGTCATCTGGCAAAACACATTTCAAATACACATTATCAAATGGTGGTTTAACTCAACTTGATTATTTTAAATACCTGAACATGATTGAAATATTTTGGTTTAAGAAGTAATAATTCATTGAGAAAAATAAGGAAATTTTGTCAGTTATCCACATTCTTATCATGTGGGACCGATGTACACATTAAAGTCAAGTAAATCCAAAGGATTCTTTTTTTCAGTGCATGTGCTCCAAATGAAACCATGAGTGATGTACAACATCAATGCCTTGACTGAACAATCAATGTGATAGAAAGTAAAATCTGTCCAATATGCACTTGCAATTCCATCCATCCGTCCATTGCAGGGCAACCACTATAAGTCACCTTTGAAAATAAAAGAGTTTTTACTCTCCAATTTAGCTCTTTTTCAATGCAGGCAAAACCACTTCCCTCGTAAATGAATTCAGCAGGATCTCTGATAGGGTAGTAAGTTGTGGGGAGCCATCACACTAGACTGTCATCCATATTTAATGCTGGGGAGGTTAGTAAAGTGGAGTGCCAGAATCTTATTTGTAGAAGGACAGGGGTGTACAAGTGTGCGGGGATGTGGCAGCGAACATTTGTTTTGAAAATGAAAACATTATTTATGGGATAATTTATATCAGATCACCAAAGTATGATATCGGCTACAAGGTAGTGGGAGGTGGGCCCTTTTTCCATTCCATTTTCAGGAAAGGATCAGTGAATGAAAGTGAAAAGTGTATGTTCTATGTACCTATCTGCCAACCTACATCTTCTTGGGAATTTAAAAGACTATAAAAATAAACACATGGATAACACAACAATGCATTCTCACCAAAAGCTCACGCTCTTTACATAGCAGTTATAAAGATTTTCGCAAACTCAATACTTAAATTTTTTTTTTAAAATAACAGGAAGCATTATTGAGACAGTCAGGTATCAGTAGCAGATTGCTCATACTTTGTGAACCAACTCATAAAAGGGGCACAATGAGATGAACAAGCTCACATCAAGCAAAATGCTACTATTACGACATTTCGCTTGACAAAAAAGCTCATTAAGTTAAAGACCCTGAATTAGGACATCTCAATGGCTCCCACTGCTCCTCACAGAAGGAGCATGACATCTCTATCTATCCTACAAATGATCTCAGTCGTTTCTCAGGTGCCTCTCATTCATGTAACAAACTGAAAAGAGGATCAACAAAGGCATTTTAACTGCTGTCTCCTGATCTGTTACATAGTGCTGCTTATTCAGCCTCATGGTGTCTGCCATTTTCTTATAAGCCTACTCAAACCTTGAACAATGAGTAAATAAAGCCGGACCCCAAGTGTGGGATTAATTACAACATGTCTAGAATATTATCATATCTGTAAAGTTATTAATAGCGGAATACCGGAATGCCCTTATGGTGTTAAACCTGTCAGTCATGCAATGCCAACTCTCCCAGAGTTTCCACACACTGGCAACCTAAGAATGTAATTACCTTTGCAAAAGCTCAACCACATTAACTTGCCATGGTCCATCTGGCCCACCGATAAACAGTAGGAGGTGCTGTGGGATTTCAAATCCATCTAGCTGAGACCAGGCAATTTGATATAAAATGAAAATAAACGTTACCACCACCAGGGGAGTGTGGCTCAGAGATGTGGCTTTAAACCACTTAGGTGCATTTGAGGATTGTGATTACATCAGTACAATGCAATGGAAAGCAAATCTAATGCTGATACTGCATACAGCCTGATATGCACATAATCAGACTCTGAAGAAAAGAAACTAAGAATTATCTGTTCATTTAAGTTTAATTTTACGGTTTGCATTCACTTCCTCGTACCTGAACCGCACACTAGGGGATCTGGATTTGAATAATTTCTCATTTATTTTGGTTAAGCCTGATCTGCCTGCATGTGTTTTCAGTGTAACATCATAATTTCTGAAATCAAATCAAGCTGGAAGTTAGATTGTGCTGTTAAATTCACAAAGGCTCTGTTTGCACTCAAATCAGCCATGATTCACACACTCCCACTGGCTTTGGCAAATGCAATGTATATCATCCCTGCCTGTCTGGGAGCATTTAAGCTTATCAAAAAGCTTTAATGATAAAAGACACTGAAACAATAAGAGATGACACAAGGGTGACAACAACAATTACTCAGCCACGGAATGTCTCTCTACTTTTCCAGTCCCAACATGCACAGGCAAGCATTCTTTGCATTGGATTTGATGGCTTTTTTAAGCTTGGTCCTGACAAATGGTGATGGAAGACATGTTGGGGGGAGGTCAGGCAGTTTTCTGCTTTTGTCTACTGCCACATACCAGAGCTCATTGTAGGGTTGCCCTTATTCTACATAAAATCTTCAGTAGCTTGATCATTTACAAATCTGAAATCATCTTTCATTCCTTGTCAGACAATTCCCAAACATCATTCCATCTGTGACTGATGCACATTTAACACAAAATGAATTTCAAGTGTAAACCTATTTATAACTTCCTTCAGAAATCACATGTGTTTCAATGTCTGCTATACCCTATTTAAAGAATGAAAGAGAGATGAAAAGAGAAAGAGAGCCATGAAATACAAACATGCATATACACACATACACAATAAACTCCTTTTTGGTGTTTACCACTATGACAATAATTTGCATTTAGATTCAGTATGGTGATGTATATTAGAAAGCACATTTCCATATATCTGGCTTTGAAGATTTATGGCTTTGCTTTGAAGCACATATATTAATTACAACAATAGAGGCAAAGGAGACATTGGACAGAACAGACTGGTGTTTGAATACTAATGGGAGATTTAGTATTGAATAGGATTATGTTTGTGCTCTGCATGTGCTGTTTGTATTGTGTATACTGTGAGGGAAAAAAAAACATGAACTGAGATGACAAGCTATCATATGATTCCATACTACCATTCATTTTGCACTTGAATGGAACATAATCAGATTTTTATTTTTTATGCTGGCCCTTTTTAAATTTGTCAATGAAACTTCAATGCATTTTCTACTGTAAAAAACAAAAATGTGTATTATATGCTAACAATATAATAACTATAGTCCAGATACAGAAAAAAAATAAGTTAAATAAGTTAAATAACAGATCTTTGCCTAGTTGTGACAAATGAGGTTAAAGATCAGATATTGCATCAGTAAAATGTGAGCTGGTTTAAATAAAGGAATGCTCACTCCTTTCAGCTACCATCCCGTGTCCTTGAACAATGATTGTTTTCTTACTTAAAACACAGAGTGAACACAGCTGAAAGGCATACCTGCTCTTTGAAACGACAGCTAACAAATATTTTACAAATTTATAAAGCTCATTGCCAATGGGAATAAGGTGTGAAATTACTAACCAAATACAATGTACTGTACTACATGTACGAAGTGCAAAAAACTTTACTAAACGAGATGTACCGGTAACTGCACAGCAGAAATGAATAAAAATACATTACGTCTTGATCAACGTTTAAAAGTGATTTCTGCAAAGCAGAGATTACATTGTTAGATTAGGTGTACATTAAATTAAGTGTTATGGCAGAGGCATCCAATTATGCTTAAATTATACTTAAAATAAAACTTGCATGATTTCAGAGCCTTGTTAGGGATTTTCTCTGACACCCTCCAATAACAAGTCTCCTGCTGCACCCATGTAAATTAATCTTTGTTCAAAACTGTGTTCTACCTGAAACATCTTGGTCATTCAGCAAAACTGGATTAATATCTTAATAACAGGAAAAGGTGCTGGATTGTAGCTGCCTTAAATCAGTGTCTGTAAAAAAAAAAAAGAAAAGAAAAGAAGAAAGGTGAGGATGAGCTCATGCCAGATGTGAGAAGAAGTGTTCCTCCGGGCTATGTCTCAACCAGGTCAAAGGATACTGTGTCATCAGCAGGTAGACAAAAATGCAAGGTAGGCAACATTATGACAGTATGGTTTCTAGTGTTGTGGTTGGAAACAGCCTGTAGGCAGGAACTCAATCTGTATGTCAACTATGGAGGAAACTGTGGGAAGTCCTGACTTCCATTTTAAAAAGAACGAAAGAAGAAACAAGAACTAAAACCTGAAAATTTACTCTGTTTATTGACATTTAAATTTACCCTTACTCATTTAGGAGACACTTTACTTAAACACACTTATAACCGAGAAATAACACTAAAGAGTCCAGACTGAATAAGTGCAGAAGATTGGGTAAAGAAGGGCAAGAAGAGTGCACAGAGACAAAGACAGTGCTTTCAGAAGAGACGTCTCTCTTGGAAAGATTACTGAAGATAAAGGGGGACACTCCAGCTCTGATAGCATTTGATAGCTCGTTCCACTTTCATGGAACCACATCAGAGGACAGGCTGAACTGCTACTGCCTTGTGAACGGAACTGCCAGACAACATTGTTTGAAGGAACATTGTGGGTAAGGAAGCATGTATGTAGCACAGAGTGGAGCTGACTGCATTTAGGTATAATCGTGAATCTTTACTGCACAGAAAAGAGCGAAATAAACCTTTAATGTAACTTAATAATAGTTTCCTGCTCAAGTAACCATCAAAGCGCTTGACTAGGGCTATCTGCAAAGTCTCAGTCTCATGTTTCAGGTATGAAGAGTACCTTCAAACGAATGAGTAGTGAGTTCTGCGCTGGCGCACAATACTGTACTTGTACACAATACTGCAACAATGTGGCAACACCAACTGGTATAAAGATCTCTGACCAAGCACTGAAAGTCAGTGGTCCAACCTGCGTTTGCTGAACCCTGATATAAAAAGGAATAGCTATTAATATATAATTATAGATACATATTTACTTCAAGAAACACAAGAGCCACACTGAAGCATCTTAATGAGCCCTTAATATACAAACCTTTTAGCCAGACCTGCATTAGTGCACATGATTTGCAGTGACAAGGGGCTAAAATGTTTGTAACTTTGCCAACAAAAGGACAAAAAACTACAATACAAGCAACATACAGTGAGGGAGCTGCTTCGCGTGCCAGACAGTGCCTGTTTTTGTGTTCGGACTTTAATTATTGAAACCATTGTTTATTCATTGGGGTTTTAACTCTTTGTTCTCCCATGTATTATGAGTGGCACCAATTCAGTTATACACATTTTCAGTGGAAGATAACTAGCACAGAAACACAGCTGAGCTGGGTATCAGACGTTAAACCCCCCATTTCTTAGTAAGGAATGACATCTTTCATAAATATTGAGTATCAAAGACTATTAGTACTGTGAGGTAGGACCATGTTGTTTGCGCTGCCGCTATCATTTATCAGACAGGCCTCACTTTACAGCACAATTTATCAAATGTTACATTATTTATAGATCAGGGAACTTTGTTGCCCATATGTAAGCACTGAACTTTAAAAGGGGATTCAGTAACAAAGAAAACATGTTTATATTTTACAAAGATCTTTTAATACAAAGAGGCCCCGTGATAGGCTGAAAAACCTGTCCAACGTTTACTCTGCCTTTCAACCAAGGTCAGTTGGGATCGGCTCCAACTCCCCTCGGACCCTTGAAGGATAAGCAGTACAGATAATGGCTGCTCTGACAATAAATAGAATTGTAGTGGCATGTTTTTTTTCCTCAAAAGCAAATAGACTGTGTTAATAATGGACGCTAAACTGGCTGCCTATTTATACTCATTACATAGGTTTCAAATATAAAAGTTTCCATCAGTATTATCTTTCTGCTTGTACCTATTAGATCACCATGTTACACAATATAAACACGAGGTAAACTGACTGCTTTGTGTAAAAAGCAATTTATATAGATAAACAGAGCAAACACATTTTGATTAGCATTCTACTACAGCCTGTCTGAACTTGTGGGGGTAAAGAAAAGAAAAAAATCCTTAAGGTTTTTTTGTTTGTCTGCACATGTCTATACAGATACCAGGAATGTGGAGAATGATGAGGGGACAACAAGAGAGGCCTTGTATTTGTAGGCCTATCTCCCACCCACTTTGTAGATTAGCCTCTTATCTGTTAAATGAGACAGTGCCGACGGATTTGGATAACAGTACTTTGGCATCAGCACCACACTCCAGGCACTGAGAGCTCTGCTGTATCGCGTCCCCGAGCAGGAGCTAAGCAGCACAGACAGCCTTGGACCAAGCAGTGCGTGGGTATGGGCAGAGACATAATAGACAGCTTTAGACGCTACCATTTCTTCACCCTGAATGCTGCTGCTTTTTTTTCTGCTCAATCTCTTATTGTAGATATGACAAACATGGGATTATGAGTAATACTCCCCGGGGACTATATTTAATTCCAATTCTTCCCCTCACACACGTAACACCTGAATAGATGTGTGGCTGTGATTCCCGTAGTATCTACTCTATCCATGCATTGTTACAATGCGACTAGCCAGGGAATAAGGTGAACTGAAACGCATCCAACATCTCTGTCTCACGATTTCATCGGGGTTATAGTCGAGCTCACCGCAGGCCGGAATTGATAGGTGGCGTTAAGTGCACACCTGGGACACAATGTTAAGTTTGCTCACTTTCTGCCCATTTCCATCATCCCTGCGCCCAGGGCCTCTGCCAGTTATCAAGCAGAAAGGTTGCACCACACACTTGGCAGCCTAGGCAGACTTCGGAGACAGAGCTGCCTGCCACGTTAGGCGTGAGTGCCAGTCACCATCAGGTCCAATGGATGAAACTGGAGCACATGCCTGAGACCTTACGCATTCTTGCTAGTTAATAAATCTCTTGGCCTGCCCAGGACAAAAAACAGAGGAAGGTGATGATTATCTAAAGCAGAGAGGTAACAGGAGAAATACGGAGTCAGGTTACACTGAACAGGGTTGTCACTCTGTGCAGAGATTGGACTTTCCCAGATATATGAGCACACACTGTGGGTAAACTTGACTTCTAAGGTTTCCTATGGGAAATAAAAAGACTAAGAGCTAAACGCAAACATCAGCATGCTGGCATGCTCACAATGACAATACTACCATTTCTGATGTTTAGCAGGTACAGAATAATATTTACCTGGTTCAGCACCTTAGTTTTGTGGGCTTATGTTTTATATACCTAAAACCCAGCAAAGGTATGTTTAGGTTGGGATATGTTAGAGTCCTACAGTGTAACCATGTTACTGCACTGTTGATTTGGCTTAAAGGTATTTAGGGTAATTGTTGAAGAGTTAAGTACACATTTAGGAGCTGCTAAAGGGCTATTCACTCATTAGGGGGGGTCTGATTTGATTTCCTCATTGGGGTCATCCTGTGGCCATGCCATTTGCTAATTTCCGTATTTGCTGATGTCCTCTTGATGTGTTTAACAATCATTAGGTCTGTTTTTCTCTGATAACAAAACTATTACCCCTGTCAAAAAAGCCATTAATGGCTTTTATTCAGACTTCCATTTATCATGAAGTTTCCCTGAGTGCTGCGTTTTACCCTATAACAGAGAAGTTCAATCTACCATTGGTTGGATGTACAGAAATGCTAATTACGAATCCAGTGTAATTTCCTTTGGGGTCTCTGGTGGTGGATTAATTATGTAGTGTAATTTGTGAATTATCAGATAAATTGCCTCAGCAACTTGGACAGGATTACATTTCAGCAAGATACAGTACATGTAAATATGACAGGATGAAACTACATGTCCCTATTTGCATTTCAATACATCTTTATGGTTGGTTAAAAATAATGTGTTTTTCTTTTAACATAAAGGGGATGTTTCTAGAGGGTAATGGCTCACTGACAATCAATTTCAGTGCATGCTTCAGTGCAAGTGAAGATGGTACTTCTTGGAAAACCTTATTTGTGCCGAGCACAAGCAGGGAGAAAAGATAACGAGGGGCAAGGCGGAAACAATGGTACTGAGCTAAAAGGAAATCCTCCTTCTTCCTGTTCTATTATCAACCCAATGTAACAAGTGATGGCAGAAGCAGACACCTACTGCAGACTAAAAACAAAACTCTTAACAGAGTAATGACTGCATGATTCACCTTTTTTGAAAATGGGACAATTCTGGACTACAAAAAAAATTGTAGGTTGTCACTGTTTCCTGAGACAAATATAAAACATTTATGAGGAGGATGTTTTAAATGATTAATGTGTTTTGTGTTGATGAAGTGAAATCTAAGACCACCATATATAAAAACAGAGGGGGAAGCAGAAACTCTTTCAGTTTGTTATTGAGTAAAGCCAAGAAAGGCAGTCTAAAGAAATCTACTGCTTTAAAGAAGGGGAGATTGACAGGTTCTCACTACTCAGCCACACTCCTCAGTGGTCCAGCAGTCTGCTCAGAACAACCCCTCTAATAAGTCACTTGGAACAAAATGTGGGGAGTCAGCTGATTTCTAATCCGCTCTCTCTCACTCTGTACTCACTCGTCAAGAATCAGATTGATATGTGCAATCACATGAAAGCCTCTCTGTGGTGGGGCTATCATGGTCTAGTAGGCCTGCAGGTGTTTTTGTGTATGTGTGTAAGCCTTTTGATAAAACGAGAGCTGGGTGATGCCTGTCCAATTCTTCATCCATAAAATGTGTAAACAATAGGATGAGAAGAGCGACTGCCAGGGATTGTGTGTTTTTCTTAAGTATGTAAATCTGTCCACTGATAAATGTAAATTGTATCAGTGGACACTGTTACAATTTACATATGTCTGTGATGATTATGTTTTCATTTGATTTGGAGACAATTAGGAGGTGTAATACAGTCAAGAACAGGATTCTCATTACATTGGATGTGTTATGTAATGTACAAATTAAATCAGTGTTAAAAAATTGTCCATTATCCATAACACATATACATATGAGATAATACATTCTTATTATCTTGCTGATATATTGTGTTAGGGGAGGTTTTAGGGAATTTCATCACCTGTGCGTGTTGTGCACTTTGAATAAAACATTACTTTAGATACTCAACATGCATTCTCTTTTCTACATGCACACACTAATGCATGCACTTTTGTCACAACGCCGCCTTGTACGGGTGAATGAGCCAGAGGGATTTAGATGACTGACAAGTGTATGAACGTTTGCAGGCAGACTCTGTTTCTTGATCTTAAAATCCTAATCATGCCTGCCAAGGGTTTTATTTGTATATGAGGGCCTTTTCTTTGTTGCCCTGAAAATCAAGTCTATTTTTGCTCCAAGACATTCACACTGTGAATAGTTAAGATTATGTATGATGATAGCATCGCCTAAATGGCACTGCATATTTCACGCAAATTATTTTCAGTGGAGTAAAAGACAGCTAACCATTTGTTGGCAAAGCAAGTGATAAGAACGCCAATTGTCACTGTTTTATGTGGCAGCTTTATTTGACAGTATAATGACACATTTGATTGCTGTTTCATGTCAAGTTTTTTTACTCTGCTGTTTTCTCTTCCACAACACTGACTGTCATTCTCTGAGATGTCTTTTTTTTAAACTTTTCCTTGGTCTTTCAAGTATTGTTCCCAGCAGAGCTCATGTCCTATACTACGCCCATGCCCTAACTCATAACAATGAAGGATAATATAACCAGCTGTTCATACGGTATAGGCTCAAAGAAAGCTCAACAAAGACATTCCACCTTCTTTGTGTGCATCTGTTCCATCTAAAAAAAAGAAAAGGTGGGATGTTGTCATGGTGAAAAAAGTGATCCTAAGGATGCCTTTGCAGTGCAGACTAATGAAAAGCAAGAAGTGTTGGCTTTTCCAGCATTAATTTAAATTATCTGAAGATACTGTCAAATTATAAAATATAATTGTTGGTATATCACTATATAAGAACGTGGATTGTTCATTTACCTCTGACAGCTCTCCACCCTTGGACATCTGAACCCTTAAATCCTTTACTAGACACATGCTTGCATCTTGTGACTACCATCACAGTTGCCTTCACTAGGCAGTCAAGCGTTTCTCTGAAACTGAATGCAAACCTCACATTAATGCAAACTGTCTGCAACAATAGGCCACTGCTGAACTTCCATGCCGCACCTTGTCAGCAACATATCACAAAAATGACAATTAATTACATAGATACACTCTGCATGAAATAATTTTGTTCTTTTTTTTCAGTCAAATGCAAAGCACTTTTGAGATAACCGCAAACACTCACACAATTTTTCACCTGACCAAACAGAGAATAAGTCATTTCTGTTGTTAATCATTTCAGTGCCCCGCTTTGGACAAATACAACCTTCAGACTGTGAATACACTACGACAACTGTGTCACTAGAGTTTTGAGATTATAAAACAAAAACGTGTTAGCGTACAACTTTCACTTTACAATCTTTATTAAAGTAAACCCCATAGCTGTAATGAAGAACAAGAGATCCATTCAGGGGTGTATTACGTTTTTGTTACTTAAAACAGTGTGGGCACTGGAGAGCGGGAATGTAGATGGAAGTACCTTGGTGTTTTTTAATTGTCATTATTAACAGAAGACTCTGCAGAGATTTGCATTCCTTTACTGTTTGTAAATCTGGAAGACAGGCAAGATTATTAGTTTAGGTTATAGGATAACATGACACATTAATGTATTTTCAAACGTTACTTGTGCTGGGTTGCAATCACCTGACACTGGCCTGAACCATTATATTCTGTCCTGTTTCTTGTAAGATCAAAGTAGGTCCTTTCAGGCACTCTTGCCATGAAAGGTCTAATAAAAAGCCTGACATTTAAATGAAATACAGTGGATTTTTATTAAACTGTTCTTTGAAGAAGACCGGCACTTGAGAAACAACTACCAGCTTTAACCTGTGACCGTAAATCTTTGCACTACATACTGCAGCTAATGAATGAATTTCCATTTTACTAGATGCTTATTGTAAAAAAAAAAAAAAGTAAAGTAATCCGTAATGGCATTAGCTAAAGACATGGAGGTCCTGGCCACGCCTACTGTCTGATAGTTTACATGCAAAATCCCAGGATGAGGACGCTATAGGAAATTGATTACTATGTATGTCTCAATTTATGCCATTGTTTAGATGTTGGTTTTGTCCTCTCAGTGCGAATAAAGGGGACAACACTTTGTCCTACATTAAGCAGGCACGCCCAGGACAGCTGCCCCACAGTCATAATGTAAAAACAAATATTCTGCCCCATTTTACACACTGAAAATAAATTATGGCAATGACTTTAAGGCTATTAAAGCTCATACCGTTACTAAATGGTGAAGAACAGAAGGTGGGCACAAAACTTTCAAACAAAAGGCATTTGAACTATTTGATTAGCAAAGCGGGTCTCTGCAGACAAAGGGAACCCCAGCCTTTCACCTCTCTAGCCTATTTGCCTCCAAGCCACCTAGTTCAACACTTAGTAAATGCATGAGTCAGAATAACTGGAGTAGCCTATTAAATGCGTGGATACGCGTGATTGTCATCTTACAGTATGGCGTTATGTAATTAGAAGGGACAGGAATAGACACTTAATTTAAGGGTGCTCACTGGTTTATCTTTTCTCCCGCATGTCTACAAAGAAAGGGGAGGTGGAGTCATGCTGGTACACACGATTGGGCTCAACTTGTAGACCTGTCTGTAAGGACAGAGGCAGTGAGGGAGGGGTAGCCGCCGACATTATTACAATACACAGCAGCGGATTCGCTGTACGTTTCTGAAATCATAGGAATATAGTTTACCTTGAGTGTGCTCACGCACGCTCTTGGCTAAAGGTTGTAAATCTGTCTTAGGCATCCAAGAGGAAGCTGACATTGAATGGCGTTTTGGAAGCCTTTGCTGCGCTCCCCGGCTGGAAGAGGAGACATTACAGCGCGAGTTAGCTAACGTTAGCTCGTTAACAAGGTCAGTTTCAATTCTTTAGCTCGGTCGCTTCTCCACCACCAGGAGCATAAAACAAACGTCTTCATTGTCAACTTTGCTAACACGGCTCCCCCGTCCACTGGCAGGACAGGTAATCAGCTACCAAGCTAAATTTGTCATCACCGTACACTCTTAGCACGTTAGCTTGTTAGTCAGCGCAGCTCGGTGGCTACCGCGACTCAATTTGTTCCGTCTGATGTGATTTTGATGTTTGGCAGTGATGGAGACGACTCACGTCAACGCTGCCTTCTGGGGGTCGATGCACCGAGTCGATGCTTTTGTTGCAAGCAGAAGTGGCGTCTGGCGGGGCTGACGTTAGCTGCGGTATTTTGAGAGCTAGGCGTTTGTGCGGTGCTGTCTCCAGCAGCAGCAGCAAGCACCCGCTCCTTGTTTCTGCCTAGAATAAAACAGGTGCATCTCTGCCTAATGATGGGCAGATACAGCGCGGTATGTAACGCGGCGACTCTTTGCATTTATAGTTTATCCGTTTTGTGCAATCTGTATTCCTAGTACACACTCCTGAACGATTTATCAAGGTTGAATGTCGTAGGTGGAGTTATCATTTACAAGGGCCTCGTCTACAGAGTCGAGCAGAAACGGGGGCAGTTGTCACGGGCCCGGTAGCTAACATTTTTTAAGTTGGCTAACGCTAGCAGTAATACTAACTGGCCGACTAGCTACTGAGAGGGAGTCGCTATCACTTCTTACATATTTGGTAAAGAAAAAAATCGATAATTTGTGTTTTGCTAAACCACACGGGTAAAACAGACTACAATAACAACATAGTCTTAGTCGTTGCCTGTATTAGGTCGGGAAGGGCTGTTTTAGCCTAATATAATGTTAGCGTCAGTTTCCCACGTTTAACGTTGCGGTAGTTTTAGTAGCTTTGGTTAACCTTCTGTTGAGTATGGCTGACAACTTCCCTATCAGCGGTTTTAAAAAACTGTCTTTGCTGATGATCACATAAGCGTTATACGTCGACAAGCATAATGAAGCTGAGATTTAGCATTGCCGTTGTTTTACATTAAAGATTTACTCATGCTCAGTATTTTAGGTACCCCCAATTAATAGAAAATACATAAAAGTAATCGTTGACTCGTACGTTGTCTGCACACGATTGTCGCCATGTAGCGTAAAATGAGTTTGCTCTCAGGTCATGACACTCGACGGAGGCCGATTTGGTGTTTTGTCTCCACATGTTGTTATGTTATTTTGTTGCTCAGTGTGTAAGGCATCGCAAGAGAAACATCCAGTTGCAAAGCAGGCTTGCCTTGTGGATATGTTTGTTATTCAGCTCATGCACTATCTAGAGGCTGCTGGATGTGGTACGTCAGTTCAATTGGCCCTGAGTGCCACTGTGCATCAGAGTCCGTATTATCTTTGATGGTTTTCAAATTTAAAATACTGTTCAACTGCACACAAACCAGTTACTCTGGTTAAGCATTGAGTGTTTTTCTCCCTCCTAGTAGTTCAGGCCCCAGTGTGAAATCTGCAGAAATCACCCACAGTCAACCCTCTGTAATTGTACTATTTACTTTATATAAAAACGAGCTGATATAGAAACTGGTTTATAACGATTAGTATACAGTATTACTGATAAAAAAAACCCTCATACAAATACCTCACAAAATAACATTTCTTACATTCTTCTAGCAAATGTCTACTACATGTGTTGTGATGCTGAACCAAAACTGTCATAGAAACATCCACAGTATCATATCACAAGGAATGCAAAACTTTGATACCCGAACCTGCTGCAGATTTTCTTCTTTGCCTGATCTTGACTTTGTGGATTTAATACCAGTACATTTCAATAATAACAACTTGAATAACATAATTTAAAAGCTGTATGCAACCAACCTTATATAGAAGTCATTACCTTTATGCCTGGCTCGGGTTGATCCTAAACTTTCAACATTATCTGAGTTTTTTCAGTACTGTTCTCTATATCAGACCATCTCTAGTTACACCCATAAAAATAAACTTTACTTTCAAGGTTAGTGTTAACAACATGCACCATTCCTCCTTTGAGTGCCTGCTAATTCTCAAATAACCCATTTTGTTTCTGTTCAGTTGGTCTCATTTCAAATGCATCCCATTATGCTTGGCTCATTTTATTCTTGCACAACTGAAATGTATTTTGAAACATTGCAAGTCAGCATATTAACAAGTTTTACATTTCTTAATGAGATGTTGTTTGAGTTGAGCTCTGATTTTCTTACCCACTGTTAAATGAGAACATGATGGAATCTAGGCCACACTGGGAAGAGATTACTTTTATGCTGGGTTGTTTTTTATTGTGACTACTGCCTGAGGTGAAGTGTAGTTCTCAAATTAAATTAAGCTTATGGACCAAACCTGTTTTCTTATTAATGTTTGTGCTTTACACATGGACACAAAATAATTGAATTGAACAATATGTTTACACTCAGCTGACATATTCAATGCTTCTGAAGACTTTACTGCTCTTGAATTAACATGGCCTAAAGAGACTGCTCTGGGGTGTTTCTATCTTAGAGTGTAATCTCAAGGGTCAAAAGGAGGTGGAATGGGAAGAATCTGATGGGGTATAAATTGCAGTGAAGTGACTCAGTTGATAAAATCACAGATAAAGTGCATGTCTCAACCCGGTTAATGGGTCAGGCGAGATGTGACTCATTGCTCTGCACTTGGTGAAACAGTTTTTTGTACTTATTTCCAAGTGAATTTTTAAAAATATATTTAATGTTTCAAATATTGTTTCTTTGATACTTCCATGCAGCATTTCAAAGTGCAAATAGGGGATGGAGGGTATCAGATCCCTGTGGATGTGAGGTGTCTATTCTTAACAGTCCACTCTTTTGGTGACTAAATTATGTATTCAAAGTTACTCACTGTTATTCCTGTTAACCGTCGGGATATTGCAGGGTTAGTTCAAACAGCATAAAACATTTTAGAGGAAAACTATATGAATAATAAAAATAGTAGCATAGACTATAGACTAAATAGCTGGTCTGTGAATGAAATGTGAAGTACTAAGGTGTATATGAAGTCCCTGTTTGGCAATATGTTGGAGTGAATTAGTTGACGTCACAGCCTTGTGCCAGTCAGGCATTAGGATTCCGGGCCATTAGCTGACCCTCCTCTGCCCATGTGTGTGTGCTACAGGATTGGAGTTAGCTGGGTCAGCACAACAGAGACTCTCAACCCAACCCTCAGGGCACCTAATTAAAACTTACATCCAAGACAAATAACCTTTGACACTGGTACATGAGAATGGCAATAACTCAAAATACCATGGCAGAGAAATTTAAATTAGTAAAAGTTGTCCAGTATTTTATTAAATGTAATGAATATGCATACTTTAAATATATGTTAAATACAAGATATGTTTTTTGCTTTTGGAAGAAAAACACTATGAAATAGCAAAATTTACTCTAAATTAGTGTATCCTGGCATTTATAAAAATGAATATAAATGAATGTAAAAATGTTTTTTTGGGAAGTGGTTTATTATTTGCAGGTATTGCTTCATCTATGAATTGCTATGGAAAGCAAAATGCTATGCTTGCTCTGTTGATGAATCATTAATTATTTCAAACAATATAGGCATACAGCAGTTAACAGCTATGAGATAGATTTAAATTTCAGACATTAATATTTTAGAGATATTTGTCCTTGTTGAATTGTAGTTTAGTAATACAACCTTTGATAGTAGCATGTTAAAATATATAATATGCCGCCTAATATGCAATGTACAAGCAGTGTTACCAGTAGGGTTGTAGTTATGGGCAAAAAAAAAATCTTGATTATTTTTAAAAAAATATTTAAAATGTGTGTAGTTTTTTGTAATGTAATGATCTTTTGAGATTACAGCGCATGGATTCATATGAGCTGGCATTTTACTTTCTAAGCAGAAACACTGGTATACTTGCAGTGATGTTGTCACACTCATGTGCATTTTCTTTCTCAAACAGATGCTTCATATGGCTGTCTGACAGGCTGCTGAAGATATCTTCATGGATCACAAAGGACAACAAAGAGCATAACCAATAACAAAGGAATCAATTTCAATAGTATATTATCAGAGTTACCAGTGCATGTGTCCTCTTCAGTTGTTCATAGACCGTTGGGCAGCCCATAGGCCTGTTGCTATGCACTCTAAAAGAGGAGACATGAGTTGCAGGGATGCTCGAAGAACCAGGCTTCCTTCATGCAGAACTATCCCTCTGGTAATATGGCTTCTTGTGACCATGGCCCAGGGCACTGTGCCAGAACAGCAAGAGACAGTGGTGGAGATGATATCTGTGGAGCTAGAGGCATCCATGCAGTCGTCTGTACTCTCTGAGCTCCAGGTGGCTGCATCATCAGTTGGTGAAGGACCACCTATATCTCTCCTAGATTCCTCCACAAATAATGGGGCAGTCCATACTGGGATACCTGATTCCTCTGCAATCGTGGGTCAGGTGTTCCAGTTGAAGGTTCCACCAGGACCAGCCAATGCAAGCTGCAGTGTCCATGTAAGTAGACTGAAGATTTAGGATAACAAGAAATATTCAGTATTTACATTAGGCAACTGGTGATCTTTGGTTGGTTATATATGTTTTGCTTAGTAATTAGTGTGTGTGTGTGGGTGGGTGTGTTTTTTTTTTTGTTATTTTAGAAGTATTATACTTTATTTTTACTTTACTTTAATATTTATTTATTCAGTCAGGATTTGATCACTGTATCACTCCTGATTGAAACTGGCTGTGGTGTAATTTGTTTCAGTCAGACTTATGAATGAGATGAGATTATTATCACCTCAGGTGGTGATGCTGAATTATTGCCTGTTGTACTGTAATAACTCAATATGAAGACTGATGAGTCACAGAGTATGAATAGGCGCTCACTCTGCTCTCTGTTCATATTTGGCAAGATTTGATGAACTAAATGAAATTAAGAGAGGCATTTTTGCTTTTCTATACACATTTTTTGATTAGATGTCAACTTGGTCAATTTAAAAGAGTTTTGTGTTTTCTATTTAAGTTATATGTCAGAAATGTTTTCATAGTATAGAAACTAATGATATCATGTTTCCTCCTGTAGCTCACTGAAATGGGAAAGGAGACTTTACCCACTTGGCTATATTGGGACAAAGATAGCTGCATTCTGAGGGGTTTGGCCCTGGAGAAGGATAAAGGTGTGTATCACATCCTGGTGTCTGGAGAGGGGGTAATTAAGAAGACTGGCAGCCAAGAGTTCCCAAGTACAGTCTTCTCTGTTGAAGTATACCCAGAAGAAAGGGCAGACACTGAACCAGCCCTGCTCACTCTACAGTCCAATATCAGTGGCCTCCAGCCATTCACATGTGGCTCTGAGGAGCCTGTCACTGTCCTCACTGTCATTTTGGATGCTGACTTGACAAAGATGGTTGCTGAACAGAGAGCCAATTTACTGCGCATTATGAAAAAATTCTCTCACGTACCCCTGGAGCACATGAGGGTGGTCCCTGTTGTCAACAACCGCTTATTTGACATGTCTGCTTTCATGGCTGGACCAGGAAATGCTAAGAAGGTGGTTGAAAATGGGGCGCTACTGTCATGGAAACTTGGATGTGCCCTTGACCAGGGAAGCATCCCTGACATTAGCAGTGTCCAATCCTCAGCAAAGGATGGGACCATGTCAGCCAGGCTGGGTTACCCTGTGGTTGGCTGGCACATAGTGAACAAAAAGCCCCATGGAGTGAAACGGGTGCGGCGGCAGTTGAACAACACTCCCACACCAGTGCCCTCCCTGCTCCCCCCAACTACCCACCCAGAGCCTCCTATTCGTATTGTTCCCACTCCAACTTCTCCCTCTATTGCCACAGCGACGGAGAACTCTTCTCCCCCAGTCCGAGGCCCTTTGCCTCTTCCAGTGAAGCCCACAATGAGGGTGAGGGATCAAATTGCCCACACACCTGCTTTGGGGCCTCCACAACCCACAAGAGTAATAGGAACTACGAGCACCATTCCTGTCCAGCCAACCATGACCCGGCCTACGTTTGTAGAGGCCACTGCAGTGCCAACACCACCAAGCACTACCAAGAAACCCAAACCTGGTGCTACAAGGAAACCCAAGAAACATAAATCTACTACTCCAGCTCCGCGCGAACCCAAGTCCACCACAGTTAAACCACCAAAACGCACCACCACCCTTTCTGTGGCTCCAGACTCAAATCAAACACCAGAGATCAGCAATGCTATTGATCAAGTGAATGCATGGGTCGGCACTTACTTTGAGGTCAAAATTCCTCCCGATACATTCTTTGACAGGGAGGATGGGACGACTGATAAGTTGCGTTTGACTTTGAAGAAGACCCCAAAAGAGGCAGTGAGTGAAACATCCTGGATCCAATTCAACAGCACCATCCAACTTTTGTATGGCCTTCCAGAGGAGCAGCATGAGGGGAAACATGAGTACTTTATGTTGGCGACTGATAAGGGTGGAAGGAGCATCATGGATGCTTTTGAAGTACAAGTCAACCGCTGGTCTAATAATGATAAACCATCAGTTGTTTTTGCCGCCCGTTTCCATGGCGACCCCAAAAGTCTAAGCAATGATGTCCATAAGAAGATTCTTTTGACCAAAAAGTTGGCTTATGCCCTTGGTGATCGCAACAGCAGCACAGTGACACTGAGGAGCATCACAAGGGGGTCCATTGTGGTTGAATGGACCAATAACAGTCTCCAGCAGAATCCTTGTCCAAAGGACCAGATAGCAGTTTTAAGCAGCCGGATCTCTGATCCCCACGGCACACCTAAATTAGCCTTCATCAAAGCCATGGAGCCAGAGTTCAAACCGATTAACATTTCCATTCGTGGTACAAATAAATGCCAGAGCTACACATTCATCCCACCAGGAGAGGTGCCGCTGCCTGCTCTCCCTACAGCTACACCTTCACCAGGGACGGGTCGTCGGAGCAGTGATGATGTTTACCTACACACTGTTATTCCTGCTGTAGTTGTCGCAGCCCTGCTGCTCATAGCTGGGATCATCGCTATGGTCTGCTATCGCAAGAAACGCAAAGGCAAGATGACCATAGAGGAGCAGGCCACCTTCATCAAGAAAGGAGTCCCAATAATCTTTGCAGATGAGTTAGATGATTCTAAGTCACCCCCGTCTTCCAGCATACCTCTCATTCTTCAGGAGGAAAAGCCTCCACTTCCTCCTCCAGAGTACCCAAACATGGCTGGCCCCCACAGTACCCTTCTTAGCCAAGATCTGCTCGAAGATTATTCTGTTTATCAAGATGATGAACCAAACGCCCCTCCTTATCAGCCCCCACCACCATTTACTGTCCCCATAGAGGGTAAAGGCTCCCGCCCCAAGAACATGACATCATACCGGTCACCACCTCCATATGTGCCTCCCTAACACAGCCTCGAGCTTTCAGTTTGGAAAGGAGGTGCAAAGTAGGGATGCTTGTTGAAAACTACCACAGGAGTAATTTTAATGTTCAATTAAATGGCTTTGACTTTGTAGAGAAGCGGGCAACCATACTCATTTATTTGACCATCATGGATTAAAAAAAAAAAAGACTATCTTACAATTCTACTACTGACACAGGGCAAATAGATTGGGAACAGTTTGCAATTTCCAGCACCCTTTTTTTGTTGTCCTATAGATCTGCTTTTGACGACTTGCATATTTTTCTTTGTCTGTTTTTGCCAAGAAGAGTCAGTTTTATCTTCAATGACGTACTATTTCTATTGTATAGAAAATAATGAAGAAGCAGGAATGGCTGAAGCCCACAGGGCCTTTGAGCAGATGTCACCATGACAACAGACTTGAGGCTCTCCCTCACAGTGTTAATCTTTGAGTTCTATGTTACTCTTATCTGTCCTTCAGCAAGGTTTACTAAGATTTTGCACCTGTTATTTCACGAGGGGACTGACATACTAAAAGCCAAAAGCATGAAACACTTAATTTACACAAAATCAGTTTGTTTCTTAGACTTTGATCTTTCCTTCGTTCTGTTTTATGCTTTGCCCCCTCTTGATAATAACATGCAAACTCTGCACTTATGCAAATTCTTTTTAAACCTTGCACTATGTGTCTTGCAACTGAATTAAACACAGTAAGTGGTAGTCCAGTTAAGGAGAAAAAGAAAAATGTATCCTCGAACTCACCACATGACTGAGATTCCTCTGGCAATTGATTACAAAGGACATGAACACTGATTATAGCTCTTGTGGATGTAGGCTAATTAAGTTACAAAACAAATGACTTTTTTTCTCTCTGTGTGTGCCACTGAAAAACTGCTTGTGAGATGTCTGGTTTTGATGTTGCCAAGTGGTCACAAGGCAAACTTTGTAGGGTTACTACAACAGTAATGAAGGGGCCAACAAAATGCTGTGATCCACAGCGAGGTGAGAATTTGCGCCATAGTCAGTGAGGTGTATCCACAGTCTTTAAAAGGATTTGGTCGTGTTGGTTTTTGGGGTGGGTGACTTAGAGTACTGTAATATCACTGCTCTGCCTCTAGGTGTTGCACTGCTATTTTCAGTGCACTGTCTGTTGTCAGCTCAGATGAGGCCTGGGGACAAGGGGATGTACATAATTGTGTGCCTGTGAAAACTCCTCCATAATGTTAGTGTTTTAACGGTAAACCTAGTTGGGTAAGGGAGGGGCAGAGTGGGAAATTATTTTATTTTTTAATTGTATGTCTAGATTTCTGATCACAATCGTAAAAAAAGACTTTATAGTTTGTGAGGGTACTAAAGAACATTTAATTGCCCATCACGAAAATAATGCATTATCTCAATATGATGGGGGAACAAAGAAACTACAACAATATGTGAATTATGTACATTTCATATCTGATATCACCATAAGAAAAATGGTTAAAGATCTAATGTTTTTACTGAGTTTTTGATACAGTCTTAAACTTGTTTTATGAAATATATTAATAAAATGTAATACTATTTGTAAAGCCTCAAAGACGTTGAGTCTATTTTGTTTGAGAAACTACTGTTAAACTTAAAATATAAATATATATGCACTCTATGTAAGTGCATTAAAGGGCTAAACACTTAAGTAAGTTCTATATGTACACACACTACACTATTTCATATTCTAGTCAAAAGCCGATTCATAGCAGCAGTGAGTTTTGTTAAGTCAAACAATAGTATGTCTGAAGCTGAATAAGTGATTGATTAAAACAAACTGCTTGCTTTGTTTTGCCATTTGATATGCAAATCTGCACTTCAATATATCATAGCAAAAAAGACCTGTGGTATTTGTGTAGCCTTGGTTGACAATTTGTCATATTCTTGACAGTTTCTAGAGGCAGAATCATCACTTCTAATGGTTGGCTGCTTTTGACTATACCACAAACAATACACTCTCTGTTGAAATAAACCAAACAAACATGCAGGCTGCCCTAGAGAGACACTGTGATATTTTAAGACAAGTGTTCCCTTTCTGTGGCTTTTTTTTTGGCTCTGTGCTGAGGAAACATCAATAACGGTGACTAATGGCTGCTCTTAAATTCTTTCAGTTTAGATCCTCTGTTATGATGGCTTACTCGGAAGAGGTCAAAATCTTTCATTAGTCCACACATTGCTGACAAATGTATAAATAACACATTCCTTTTTTCTGTCAAAATGCTGTGAGGCCGTAAGTAGGTGCGGACTGGGACAAAAAATCGGCCCTGGCATTTTGGCCCAAACCAACCCACCCAGGTTTAAAGGTGAAAGGTTTTAAAAAGTGTTCTCACATTCAAGACTATTTTGTTCAAGAAGGACAACATAAAAGTATTTACATTGGCTTATTTTCTCATCCAGGGGTGGTCATAGCCTGTTTGGTACGCTGGGCGAACACCCCCACCACTTGTGTATTAGATGCTTCCCCAGCCGCTCCAGCAGAGAATACCCCGCCGGCCCGCCTCCCTCCCCCCACAAACCTGTGTGTCAGCAGCAAACGGAGGGCACCCACTCCCCACAAATGGGGAATACAAAACCGATCAGTGCCAATGTTATCAAAAAAAAAGTGCTGGCATGATGTCTGGGCAGCATGGGTGGTTTATAATTATAGTTACAATTTATAAATATGGACAATTTTTAAATTCCAGCCAGGCGCATTTTCAAGGTCTCAAAAAGTATTCTACCTTCAAACATTCAACTTGACTCAATCACAATTAGCACCAAAGCTAAAAGAGTAAAGAGAAGCGATGCCAGTGGACTGGCCTTCGGGCATACCGGGCATTTCCCTGGTGGGCCAACTTGCTACTTGAGCCGATAGTCTTGACACTTTTTAAAATTTATATATTGGTCTGACTGGCCCATAAAACCAGTAGATCAGTGCCCGATTGACACTGGGCTGGCCCAATCACATTGTTAAAGACCAAACCCCCTTTGACAATACCATAGAGGGACGTAAAACCAAACAGGCTAGGACCATAACATGCTGATCCCAAACCTTATGCCCTTTTTATAGTTCAAAATGTAAAATAAATATATAACTGCTATTAAATCATCATACATCAATATTTTCTTCTGCCTTTTTTCATAAAGCACGTAAAAAACGTCCGACGTGCTCAAAATATACCAATATAATTTTCATAATTTTAACCCTTCAAATGCCAGTTTAATCATTAACGTAATAAACAAAGTCTGAATATTGACTCCGCCAACTGCTTGCTCTGATTGGATAGGGAGTAGGTAGTTCAACCAATCAACATGAACCAAATCGTTCGTCCCACATTGCCACTTGTATAAAACCGCTTGGAAGCATCCACCTCTAAAGTAAAGTTTTTTTAAAACATGTTGGATACAACGCTGCACATGAGCCAAGATATGGTCTAGCACAAACAAAATACAATGATTAACACCCTCCAAAGTCACTGGCAACAATTTCTGAAGGGGATAAAGAAAGAGTTAAAAACACATCATCTGACTGACTGTAGAGAAAAGTGCAATAGCACCCTAATCTGTAAAATGACCAGGGACCTTTCTGTCTCATGATCTGCTACTCATTGAACAGCAGATCATGAAACAGAAAATGGTCTCTGGCCATTTTACAGATAAGGACACTAAGACCAAACCACTTACCTAGGATGCTGTCATCGACCACTTGCTTGAAGAAAATTAAGAAATGCTCTCCAAAAAGCTCTCTCTGAATGCGTTCAATTAGTCTTTAGTTGAACATTAGCGACTGGCCATGTGGCTAACATTAGCTTCTTTGCTAACCATAGAGGATAACAACGTCTGTGACAACAATAACAATGTGGCATGGTGCGTGTTAATGCAAATATCGAAACTAGGCGTTTGCACTTCGAGCACTAAAGCGATATTGTTAATAAAAACAAGATTTTACCAAATGTTTGCACCGTGCACCGTCGCAGATGTTCCCACTGGCAAACAGGAAGTGGAGGTTTCCAATCGGTTTTATACAAGTGGCAATGTGGGACGAACCATTTGGTTAGGGTAGATTGGTTGAACCAACCAACAGTCTCCCTATCCAATCAGAGCAAGCAGTGGGAGGAGTCAATAATCACCCTGTGCTTTAATACTTTGAACAATTAAACTGGCATTAATAGGGTTAAAATCATGAAAATGATTGAATGTTTGATATTTCTGAGTATGTCGAAAGTTGTTTAAGTACTTTATGAAAAAAAGGCAGAAGAAAATATTGATGTATGATGATTTAATAGCAGTAACTATTAAAAGGGCATAAAGGTTAAACATGTTCAGGATCAACAGTCTCTGGAAGTCTGTCAGTTTGATCCAGGGGTGGTCCTAGCCCGTTTGGTTTTGCCTCCTCCTGTGGTATTGTCAAAGGGGTTTATAAAAAAAATGTTGAGACTGTCGGCCCAAATAGCACGTTGATCAAAGTAGGAAGTACTATCCCAGTAGTTTGCTTAGAAAAAGATATTCAGATGAAAACTGTGCGTCAAGCTCAAACAGTATCAGTGAGGGTCTCCTGAGTTCTTTTGATTATGTACTCTGTCTTGTCTTGATTTGCTCCTGTGTAGCAGCCTTATTTATCATGCCACATAATTGGCAATTATGAGTTGGATTATGTTGCAATTTGCATGAAAAAAATATGTATCAAGTAGCCAATGACCATTTAGATGTGGGCAACTGATTCACTTACAGTAGATATTAGTAACCCTGTTTCCTACAGACAATGTGATTAAACACAGCCTACACTATTTCAGTATACAAACTAATGCATTTCATCCATTGTTGTATAAATAACTAACCCAATCTCATATTGTTCATTTAGTTTGTGCAAACTACATGCAATACTTCACATACAGTAATAGTAACAAAGCAAGTGGCCAACTATAATGAAGTAGAACAACGCTGAGGACATGCACCTAATTTACTTTAAGTGTTTGGCTCATGGTTGCAATCATTTAAATAAAGCTTCAAACGCTATTCTGGTAACTGAGTAGTCGATAGACACAACAATTTTTACTCTCCTAGTTTTAAATGATCAACAATCTAAGCAATAACACAAGCTGAGAATTTAGTGTATTTTCTCGAACTTACATGACCCTAATCCTGAGCCACACGTTGCATCCGACTTGAAACAAGACTTTTTGTGCAAATACGCAGCCTACTGTAGTTTTCTCAAAGCAGATCTTCTGTATGTAGGCCTATATGTTTCCTATTAATACTCTCCTTAAAAGATCCTCTGTTACAGCAGCGGTTGAGTTGTTTGATTCTACAAATGGGCTGGAGCCAATCGATAGCAGCAGCCACTAGGAGGTAATGTGGGTGTATCAGAGTGAAGAGTTGTGGCTATTTTATGCCCTGCCAGTTTCCCTCTTCATCAAACCCCTCTCTGTGCTCATTAATAATGTACAAGGAATTAATGTTAATGTACATGATAAAAAATGTATAGCCTCATGAAAACACAGAAGGAGCTTCTGTTGATGTGTCAGTTGCACTGCACTTAAAAACCAGCCGTTGTGGTCAGTTTATAGTGCTACACACAAAACCACTAGTGTCATCCATTGCTTTTAATTTCTGAAGTAATACTATGGTGGCTAAAACACAGAAGAATATTTAGATTTACAATCATTTGAAATGTTGCAACAAATTTAGTGTTTATGCAGCACCTGCTTTATCTTTAATATTTCACTAATCAAAACCAGTGTGTTTATAATTTCTGTGGTCAGAACAAATTCTAATTAAGGCTGTAGCCGTGCCAAGCCAAGTCGCTGTAAACAGTGGGCTTATTATTCCCACTGCAGAGTATCACTGACACAAACTTTTCTCAAGTCAAACTGGGAAGCTGAAACAGTCCTTGTATGCAACCTAGTGCTGGAGGAGGCGGTAAGGTGATCTGCCACTTGGCAGGGGAAATGACAGAGAGAGAGGACGATGGTGGGCAGCGCCACACGATATGTACTCCTCAGTAACAGGCCTCATTAGATGCCCAAAGCCCAGGAAATGTGGCACTCTGTTTCCCATTAGGCTGAAAGCAAAATGATTCTAAAAAACGGCATAATGATAAAAGATAATTGTCAGGAAAAAGAGGGTATATATTTTTTAAAAACATTTTTGGATATTTTATGCCACATTGGTCATAAAGTATAGTTTTATAAATCTGATCAATGCATATTTTCAGCTTTAAACACAGGAAAGAGGAAGTGAATTAAAGGTACAGTCGAGGCCAGTGTCATTTAGCCAAACCCTCATCATGTCTAATTCCAATTTAACTCTTCAGCTACCTTTTTGGCTAATCCCGAAGCAGCTAGCCAAAGAATTTACGTTACATCATGAATTGATTTGTGTTTGATCAACACAGTGCCATATATCAGAGCCAGTATCACAGTGTATTTGAAAAAAATCATCTGTAGGTTTTTCTAGTGTAAATGTGCACAGGACTGTGATGTGTCTATTTACTTGCACATAGACACATGACTGGGTCTATCAAGAATTCATGTACCTGGATGAATTGTCACAAAAAGGTGTTCTGTTTTAGCTGTTTGTGTGTTTATGTTTTCTTGCTTCACTGAAATTTACCATGATGAAGTGAAGTCCTCTCACGCTGCACCTCCAATGACTGCAGCTCCATCTTGTGAAAGAATGGAGTCATTTCACCTGATCCCTTTCAGTGCTTACACACTGAACCCGGTTCGCCCTGAGCACTGAACAGGAAGTCGTTTCAGAGGTGCATTTTGTCGTCTGTTGGCAGGCGGTCATATGGATCTCACACTGTGAGAGTGGTGTAGTGAGAAAGCACGTCTCTGGGGCATAGAAGGGGACAGCCAGACAAGCACAGAGATCGCTGCCGTATCAGTAGATGGCAGTAGCATCACACCATGGCAAAGATGCTGATTAATAACCTTTATACTACTAGATCATAATGTCTTTTATGGAAAAAGAACAAAGTGGCCTAAAGCCAAAGAAAACACAGCACAGTGATCATCATTACATCAACACTCTTTGACATCATTTCAACTCAGAGCCTTTATTTAGTGCGCAGTGCATCATTACTGCGAATATCAAAACGTGTCAACAGTGCATCAGCACAACAAGTGATCCACTGTTCATTCCTGCAAATATCAAAACACTCGGTGAGTCACACTCTTAATTGGAAACTGAGATAAGTCGGAATATAGCTGTCATAATTCAGTCACAGATTTAGAAAGTGTAGACTAATTGCGTTTTGCGTCTTATCTTATAAATTGGATCCATTCCAGCGCTGGGGGATGGAAAATCCTCGTCTTCAGTCATGGATGGAACCCCTGTTTACGTGTATGCTGTGTGAAGAGGCTAAGAAGTTTGGGGGATGGGGTGGGTGGGAGCATCCAGCTAGGAGAGAAAAAAATATGACAGATGCCGCCTTACACTGGCGTTAATGGTGTAAATAGCATTTGAGGCTTACCGCAGGCGTCAGGGGCGGTGGCAGACACTTGCCATGTGAGCGGATATTAGAAACGTTTATGTGGCTGTGCATTTGAGCATAGAGAAAAAACAGCAGCCCGGAGGTCAGGCTGGATCCTCCTGCTCTGTAATGTCATGCTGCACCGACAGCAGCCGCACACCTGGCAAAGATCAGCGTTGAATCAACATGTTGTTTTTGCCATAAGTTATACACAGCGCAGCAGCAGCATGGATCATCTCACGCACATCACTGCACACTCCTATATGTATCTGGAAACTCTTTGCCCTCTGACCTTACCTACAGCTCAGACAACACGAGGGTTGCTCAGTATGTGGTAGCTGTGTACCATTTCCTCTTTTGCAGGCATTGTGTGATGTAGCCAGTTATAAGTTAGCACAGGATGTTTGTGTAGAGCTTTGGTCTCTGCATCCTGCACGCTCCCTGCTGGCCCAATGGCCAGATGGGTCAGTGACTCTGTAGCTCGGGCTCGGCGAGCCCCTTCTGTTCACCGTGAGGGTCCGCTCATGGGATTGAAACCCTGGAGAACAAAAATATAGACGTTGGATCACAAGGTAGATGGGTTGCAAGCTGAGCTGAGCCATTCACACACACAGTACATCACATGCATTCAGTGCACACACACACACACAATCCCCATATAGCCACATTTGTAATGTGCATGGTGGATAGTGCAAGCTGATGTGTATGAAATATTAAACTACTGTAGGGGCAGATATGTCAGAGGGCTTAATGTTTACAGATTAAGAGTGGAATTAACAAAAGAAAAAGTAAAATGAATGAATACGCTCGAAGCTGACAAGCGTTTATCATTTCAGACAAACTGTTCGAGAGGTTCACATTACTGAAGTGAGATTTTTTTTTTCCTGTCATGTCATGTGGAAATTCAGTCAAGTCATCCTCAGCTGTTATTGCAGTCCATTAACTCAATTGTGAAGATCCATAATTGATGCAGCCTTTGGGTAGGGTTTAATCAAATGGAGAGTGCTCCACGCTCCAGCGTCAGCTGAAAAACGAGACAGGGAATATTCAGCGATGTCGTGTTCGAGGTAAAACTATAATTCACGCTTTGAATTGATTCATAATCATTTGACTGTGCACTTCCCGCACAATGCCCAAAGCGACACTCGTAGTGTTTCAGCTTTTACAGGTCGACTCATGCGAACTGATTTATGAATTCAAAAGGGTTTTAAGAAAGACAAACAAGCAGTAGCACAACCACTGACACCTGTGTCTACTAATCTACTCCCAGACATGCAAATGACAAGGCGGGGTTGCGATTTATTCTCGGTACCGTTTGGCTTGTCATTGTCATTTCATCTTTGTTTGATGTGGATTTCTATCACTCTTCCTCAACTATCCATTTCCGTTTCAGTTTTTGTTCTTCTATTGGATTTACTATTCTTTGAAACAACACTGATCTGCGTGGGCGGTTGAAATGCATTGTTTATGCCGCACTGCTCGAAAGGGCTTAGCTCTCTAGTTAAATTTCATAGCACTTATCTCTGTCAGCTCCCCTTTGAGCTGCAGATGATGTGCTCTGGTCTAAATGTGCCTGGTTCTTCTTTTTCATGTCGAACCCGAGCACTTGATGCTCCATTTTTCGACAGATGCATGTTTCTGACGGGGGGGGGGGGGGGGGGGGGGGGAAGAGAGGGGGGGGGGCAGGAAGATTAGTGCACCTCTTTAGCAGTGAATTCTGACGCGCCATCATTTCTCCCAGCCTTCTTAATAATAACACACCAGTCAAATTACATCCATGAAGTCAGATATGCAATTTTCAAATAACTATTCACTGGGAGGAATGATTGAATTTAAATTTGGATATCGGATCTACATGGGCGGAGAGAGGCAGAGAGGGCGATCCAGTGGGAGATGTGTAATGGTAATTAGAGTGTGGCCAACACATACTAAATGCCCAAGCCAAAGATGACTGAAGATAAAGGAGATGACTGACCTAATTGTTTTCTGTCAGAATCCATATCTCCAACGACTGTCAGGTGAGCAAATTTCAAATGTATTCGCTCCACCCACACAACTCCCCCAGGAAAGAGAGAGAGATAGAGGGAGAGAGATAGAGAGAGATGAATAAATACCAGGAGACACTAATGTGATGAGAATGATGCCAGGTCTCTTCCGCTGATTAAAAATGCAATAACACTGTGACTAACACACACACACACACACACACACACACACATACATACACACACACACACACACACACACACTGTGCAGCCTAAGCAGGTCAGAGAGTCGCTCTGTGCATCCTAAGATAAGACGTGGCTCCCACTGACCCTGCGCTAATTTATTTACTCAAAATAAATAAAAATAGGGGTCGTATCCTTTTCCTGGGTCACTCGCAGGAACACAAACACAGAGTTTGAGCTGCGGGGGCATTTTTGTAATGTTTGTAATCTTTTGCACGTGATCATCCTTTAGGTGATAATTAGTGTGTGTGCAAAGATGGATGGTATGATTCACGTCTAATCACTGGCTTTCCCACTACACCACTAATTACAAAATCTTTGTGTCACTATGCGGTGGAAACAGGAACTGGCCTAATTTCCTGCATGGATCCGAACAGATGCAGAGGAATCAGAGGATGCTGGTAAACACACGGCATCGCGGTGGGGTTTCGAGTGCAGGATGCAACTGGGGAGGAAAATAAGAAGAATGAAGAGTGTCTATATCCACCCTGCATTATATTAAGCCCCAGTTGGTCACTGCAGATAAGGTTTGGCTCTGGCCAGAGTTGGATAATTGGACATTTATGGAGAGATAGGAGTGCCCAGGGCCCAGGAGCCATGAAACCGAGCTAATCTAGACGCGGCATCAGTAAATTGTCTGTGAAAGAGTGCATCAGGAGTTCTGACAAGATAAAGAAGGCTTTCCTCAAAGGCGGAGCTGAGGCAGAGTGACATGAAAACTCAGATAGATGATAGAAGGCATGAGCCTTTGATGATGGTGCTTATACAGAACATGCCACGCTGGGCACATGCTGAAATGTACATTTAATGGAGCGTCGTCGTCGCCTTGTCATCAAAATTGGGTCACGCAGACTTACAGCTCGTGAACGATAAGGACAGTTTTGACAACTGCTAACTAGACAGCCCTTTAAGAGGCAGTGTTTCTGGCAAGCATGCACTGCATACTATTGTTCAGCTTCAAACGCTCAGAGGGAGAAGGGTCAGGGTTAGGGCCACAATCTAACCCTAACCCTCTGCAAGCGACAGTCTGAAACATTCATCCATGATGAGTTCCATCCCTTTGATGCTCTCTCCGCTCGATCCCCCCTGGAAACTGCTGCCAACAGAGCAGGTGTATGCTGAGCAGGTGGGCCCCTGACGCAGGAGCCTGGAGAGTACGGAGCTGCAGTAAACCATACCTCACACTATTTAAGGCAGGCACAAACCATCCCTGAAACAGCCAAGCGTAGGTTTCTAAATATTCCCTGCATTTCCAAAAGACCTCTCGAAGGTTGTGCTGCACAGCGTCTTTTCCTCCAGCTATTTAGTATTTCTCTTTTTTGCTGAGCTGCAAATCTCAACTCTGCTCAGCCCCTACTGATTACTAACACGCAGACACTGACACAGGCAATTAATTCGGTGGGGGAGAGGCTAGTCTTAATTGGGCATAAGTGGGATTTTTTTCCTGGCCGTGCGCAACAGAGAATGACAGACCGTGTGGATGAGAAGTGAAGACCATCTGGTCCCACAGGAGCTGAGCGAGATGCCAGACAAATGGAAAGAGAAACAACAGGGAAACCTGTGTGGGGAAGGAGCCCTTCTCCTCCTCCCTTGCAGAAGGGAGGAATCAGCATCTCTTACCCAGGGGCGCCACCAGGAATTTTGGGCCTCATGACAAAAAATCAAATTGGGCCCCCCGTGCGCAGAGAATATATATACTGTACTCTCTTATTTTTGTGGGGCCCTGTCCCCCCTACACGGCGCCACTGCTCTTATCCAACATATTGTATATCATGGGACCAGTTGTCATACCAGCCTAGAGGGAGGGGATTACAGGGTGTAGCAGCAGAGGTCCCCCTTATGAGCGGCCTATTCGTGCTTTTATATCATAATCAATATGGGAAAATACAAACATTATGCTCGCAGGCAGGCACAGGAATAAAGAATGGTTAGCTCATAAAGCCTTGGTCATCAGCAGGACAAATTGATCTGACATGTTTTATTATTCATGTAGGGGATTTGTGGCGAGAACTGGAAGGAGTCACAGTGAGAGAGAGAGAGGGAGAGAGAGAAAGGGGTAGAGACAGAAAGAGCAATGGGGGAGTAAAGGAGTCAGCGAGTGGACATCCTCTCCTCTGGCAGGGGTCTCATCTCTGCCTGCGTGTCATTGGGTGAGACAGTAAAATAGCACGTGACATTTGCACCAGTTCACACAAATCCACAAACAACAAAATTATTCGTCGTACATTTTACAAGCCCACTCATCCAAAAAGTGTCACACATGCACGTGCGCAGAAATAACTATGATATGCTGCCTGGTTTAATAGTAGAAAAGATAACAAAATGATTTTATTACATGTTCATAGTTTGACAGATATCACAACATACTTGCATGGTTGCTCTGACAGTAATGTTACCCATTAACGAACGAAACGACGTCAAACAAACATGCTTGCAGATCAGGAGGCGGAGTCGAGTCAACAACAGATTAAAGCCATATTCTGTTCTTCACAGAAGCTTCGTCTGGGCAAAGGGAACAAACCGCAGAAGGATGCTGAAGCTCATTATCATTTTCAGAATTTATTTCACTCCTTTTTTTTTGTTGTTTACATCAAATATAACAGACATACATTGGCACATGCAAAGTGAACACTTTGTGGTGCTTTTCATAACCATTCAAATCCAACTGAACAAAGACTGGATATCTATTTTTTTGTACTCCAAACATGAAAATACTCTCAAATATTTACAAAAAATATATATACTTACAATGCCCATCACTGTAACATAATAATCACCGATCTGGATCGATCTCAGTTGATCTTGGTAAAATACTGCATGTGGCAGAGCTTGCTGTTCAAGGTAATTAAATTAACGCCAGGAAAAAAAAGAGGCACAGAAGAAAATCACTTCTAAACAATACAAAACAGAAATCTGACAATGGGAACCTCAAGAGAATATGGCTTTAATGACGTTTCAAAAGAAAATATCTTGAAAGCTGATCCACTGTCCTTTTCGTGCATGTCCTCTTTCAATGTGACCCCTTTACGCAGGCAAACTCTCTCTGTTCTCCGTCAGAGAGAAGGGGGCCACAACACAAGCGGAAAAACTACAGTTTGGCTCAGTAGGCCTGACAACACATGCCTACAGCTGTGCTAGTTTCTGCCAGGACTCATGTATCATGTCTGGATGAAGGTTGGATGCTATCCACAGTCCTGGAGTGCATAGGTACTGCAGGTGCTGGGATGCCTGCGCTCTCCTTCCTGTCTCTGTCTACCGATCCCCTCCCCTTTTCAATCACAGATAGAGGACAAACTTATATTTATCTGCAAGCAGATCAGATCCTGAGGTTGTTGTAACTCACGTATGTTTTCTTGGTTGCTTGACCTGAGAAGAGAGATTAAGATTCACATTGAGTGACAAACAAGGGGGAGGAAGAAAGAATGCACATTTCTAATTTCTATGCAGGGGCATACGAACAAAGGCACGGGAAGCTCATTCTGCTGTGCTCGGCATTCTCATCATCAGCTCTGTGCAATCAGTGGTAACAATAACGCCGGCCCTGTGTATCATTTCAACTCTCAATGCCCCCATGCAAAGTCTGAGATTCTATTTTCAGATGGTAACTGGTGATAAAAAAAAATACAAACACTGCACAAGTGGGCAATATGATCCCAGTCTGCATTGCCATGGAAACATATCTGGATGTGGTTGAGTGCCTCGGTGCTGTGTGCGCGTTTGTCCTCCTGTATAGTGTTAAGAAAACCAATTTGGGTCTCAGACCCTTGGAGTGAAGGCGTTTTTGTAAACGGAGGTCATTCTGGTTCGTCACTTTCTGTTAAATGGAGACGGGAATTCAGCCTTGAGTTGAGCCTAGTCATTGGATTTGGTTGTTGTCGGGGCGGGATGTGATGGCGTGGTGATTAAGAAAACGGCAATGCGGTCGGTGGACCAGCAGCCTGTGCACACCTCATCCTTTTGGGTCAGTGTGGATTTTCTAATCACAGACATCGCTATAAATTCTCATTCCTCTGCTTTAACGTTGCCATGCCGACCAACTCCCATGGGCTACGCAATTAAAATCACACCATTTCTTTACAGCTGCATTTTGTAGTCTTGGCCGGAAAGAACGATGAATAAAACATTAGTGAATGTACTACTGATTCTTCTTGGTAAACCGCAAACAGTCCTCAGTAGTGGCAGTCAATTTGCGCAAGATGCCAGTTTGTGTGTGTGTGTGTCTGCATGCGTTGTCTGGTATGTGCGTCTCTTGTCTGGTATTGCAATACCTACCTACACTATCATCTAAATGTTTAATACCGATAGCTGATTATTCATGCTTTGCCCTGTCAGTTATTCGTCATGTTTCCTTACCACGCTGTCCATTGTTAATGAAACGAATTGGATCAAGCGAGGCATTAAAGCCGCCATGTGTTTCTGTTTTGGTTCGTTTATACCAGACAAATCCTTCTGTCTGAAAGGCATTATCATTGCAGAGATACTACACGGTATCAGGAGCGAGGGATATCTTCAGAACTGTTAATGCTCTTAAGTCCTATAAATCACTCCGAGCTGTCTAACACTGACGGGACCTTTGGAGGGAGGTATTTGGCAACCTGATGTTTACAGGAATCGACAGGACAAGTCTCCAGGAACGGTCGAGGCACAGATCGGGTTTCGGGGTCGGTCATGCGCATAAATTCACCATTAATAAATGTCACTTCCACTGCTGCGGAAAAAAAAAAGGGTGGAAGAAAAGGGGAGAGGGGAATGTGCAGGGAGGAGCGGCGAGGCGAGAAGACATTGATGTAGAAGAGACAGAAGGTGAGAGACACACGGAGCAGATGACACGGTGCACTTTTGGGAGGGCGTCCCGGAGACCGCGCGCCCCGCTCGGGGACTTTTGATGTGATGCTGCGACAGATGTTTAGGTTCCACCATCGATGCAGAATTTGTAGGCGCTCGATGAGCCACACATGTGATGGGTACGGATGTGCCCCAACCCACCGATACACTTGGAATCGTCTCTGACTTATATGTGCGGAACTTACACATCCAATCCCACACAGATACACACACACACACACACACACACACATTTTAAACCACACGCATAGACGAACTGTCACAGTTGGACGCATGCACACGTACACAGGCTGATTCGGCTGATGACAGATGACTGTGACAACTGTTGGGTGTTTGGAGAAATTCCCAGGAAGATCTGTCATCTCATAGGCATAACTCAAAGAGGGGCTGAGGAGCTGGTGCACCTCTGGGTGCCATGATCGCTCGGCGTGATTAGAAGCGTTGCAGGAGAGGAGGCCTTTGGAGGCTGCAATGCGTGATTTGCATGATCTGTCAATCATCTCTGTCTTCATCCTGACAACAGGAGCAAAGAACTTCCATGGCAACACTTGCCATCAGTAGCGATTTTCCAGGTTTTCTTTCCTGAAACCATTTATAGCATTGCTGTTTCTCACCCAAACCAAAACACAGAATCACTTAAGGATGGTTAGGTTATCAAGGCTATCCCACTCACGCACTAATACCAAGCATTATCTCTGCTAACAGGATCATGCTTCCTGTTTCAGATGGAGGGTGTTATGAGTAACGTGCAACTAACAGAGACAGATTATCGCCCTCCATTCCTGGCGACAAAAGCCCTGCTTCTTTAAATCTCTTCACAAAGCGAGGTCTCCGTCTTCCCTCATTCCCTCTGCAGTGCACATGGACAAAAGGTCTAACCATTTGTCAGGAAACAAGATAGCTCAGTCCATTCTATAGGACATTATATACACGTTTTTTCCTGAAGTAGCCACCCCATTAAACTGTTGAAATGGGACATTCTAGTCATGAAAGGATATATGAGAACGATATGAGACGGAACAGAGACACATCTCATTCACTCCACTACGGTTTAGATGTTGTGTATATAAGTACACACACACACACACACACACGCACACACACACACACACACACACACACACACTTATGTATACGTTTGTATATATACATGTATTTATACATAAGAGTGTGTAAATTAAAATAGAAATGGGTAGACTTCTACCGCATTTAGTTTTGAACAGAACTACTGTTACTATCACTTATTAATGTTGCTTATTTAAAAACACCTATGTTCCATTTTTAAATGGTATATATAATAAATGTATATCTGTATATCAGATATTCACATCACCATATAGTAAAAGACTGGTACACTGTTACAGAATATGTCCTAATAGGAAAAGGTACTACATTAAACCACACTAGTGTTTAATTGTTAAAGTTCATGTGCCATTTTGTAACTGAAAAATACTGTAAGACATTACGTATATGACATTAAGTATATACAGGGGGTCCTCGAGTTACAACGGTCTCGAGATACGACGTTTTCGTGGTTACGACACATCTCCCATGAACTTCCTTGTTTCAGCTTAAGCAGTTTGCCCCGTAAATACGTACAGACTTCGCATGGGAACTAGTTGGTGCTGGCTCTCCAACATCTCCACAGCACAGCTAGGCTACTCTGCCTTGTGTTTACTTATGTGAAATGGACAGCTGGTGGGGGGTGGGGGGGCAGCGGCAGCCGGTAAGGAGATGCACACGGACACAAATGCGTTCGGGATCGTGGCAATACCGTAGGTTTATTCACAACACAGGGTCTACACGGTTGATATCAGAAATCTAAAGGAAATGCTCATTACACTCGCGATATCAACCCCTACGGTGTGTCAAGAGGGTCAAGAGGGACAAAAGGCAATTCACCACAGTAAACTCTTATTGTAGGGTGGTGTTATAGCGACATCTGGTGGCACAACTTAATCTACCTTATGAATGTATGTTCCGACTTACGTCGAAATTCGGTTACGACACATTCTCAGGAACGGATCTCCGTCGTAACTCGAGGACCCCCTGTACTTAAATCTAAATTCCTGTGGACCCATAATCCTCTTTCAAGCATTGTGATCTAACATAAATTGAAATGAGCATAGTGCATATACAGTATTTTTGGCTGTGAGGTCGTCTCACTGGGACACTTACTCATGGGGTCAGCAGTGGGGTTCTCACACAGCTCAGTCTTAGCCTCTCCGTTGGGCCTCTCGCTCGGCTTCTGGGATAGACGCGATGACATTGTGGCCGCTGTGACCACAGCCTTGAAGCTCCGCTTCCTCTTCTGTACGTTCATCTCAGGGTGGAAGATAATGATGTACACCTTGGGCATGTAGAGCATGCCCAGTGCTACCGAGGCACTGAGGTTCATGGAGATGGTCAGGGTGGTTGTCTGGATGTACAGCTGAAAGGAAGCACAGAGAGGTAAGAAGGACTTTTAACACAGACTGGAAGCACAGAGGAGAATAAAACACCACCGGACAATTTCATGTGCGGCAGACTTTGATTTTGATGTCTCTATGAGGCACATAAACACAGCAATATAAAAATATAAACCCTTCTCAGGAAGAAAGACGGACAACACAGATACGATGGCTACAAATCTGCAGCCAATTACAGAACAGTCGCTCTGTTGAGCACCGCAATGAGGCAATACCTTATAATAACCATTGCCTGATAGAAAATATGAGGAGCCAATAAAAAATTTTATGAAAAATGCCTACGTCATTGAGGATGGAGCTTGTTTTATTATAAATAAAACCCTCCTGATAAGAACCTATTCATTTAATTCTGCATTTAACTTCTTGTTTTAATGCTCTGACATATTATGAGGTGGGTAGGTGGTCTGCATATCTGCTGTGTGTAGCTGTGAGAAAAGGAGCACCCATGCGGACAGTAACATAATCCAGCGGCATTTATTGCTGCTACTCACTCAAGTCAAAGACTGTTCAAGCGTATTATTTCAGAATGTCCTCACATGGCCTCTTTTCCGACCACTCCGTCCTCTGACGGATTGACGGACCGTGACCGTGACCTGTTGCGGTCACTTCTGCTCTCCCTTCAAAAGAGCTCCATTCGTATTGTGCTTCCATAAAATCCACTTTCATCCATCTCAAAATCTAAAACTTACTTTTAGCTACGCTGTGCAAATTAGTTTATGCAACTTCCACCTGACATTTCACACAGCAGAAATTTTCAGCAAATAAAAAAATTAAATAAAATAAAACGTTTTTTTTTTTAACGCAGCGCCAAGGACTGCTCGCAGCTAAAGCAACTAGCAGATTTAAAAACCACTGTGGGTAATCAAATGCAATAATTTAAAATATAGCGAAAATACACTGAGGTGAGGCAAAGTAGCAGAAACACTACGCCAATGTGGTGCATCAGTCCCATCAGNNNACATTGTGACTGTTTGTTTCATATGCTGTCATCCTGCATTGCATTTTAACACATTGGCTTAAAAATTACTTGCCACAAAATTTGAAATAAAAATATATCAGGATTCAATAGCTCTGTTTTAAAGTTGAACATTAAATCTTAAAAACGTAAAAGTAACTTGTAGTAGCTTGAGAGTTGCCTAAAACTTGGGATTTGCTTTTCACTCGCACACGTGACCTCTGTAATCTATGGCCTCTGAGTGGCTTATTCCTCTTCTAACGGTTCCTTGCTGGGTTGCAATTTCAACGTAGAGTACAATAAAAGACTTAGACTATGGGCTAAGAATAAAATAGCCACAGTACAGCAGGTCTGAGATGTTTCTCTACAGCCTCTGCAAGCTGTGAAGTGCCGCTCGGGAAAGTCTCTAGCTGGGTTAAGTGGTAGAATCATTCAGGAGATTACCGCTCATGTGAACCTCCCACTTGTACAGTCACTTTTCATGACATTCCGACTTGGTGGTTTCGTAATTGCCAAACTGTGATTGCGAGCTTATATAGCCCAGATCCCGCCATGAATCAGGTGTACATGAAGTTTATACAGTGGCTTAATTAAAAGGCACTGACTTTACAAAGTGGTGGGGAAGTCAGTAATTTCGGGGGACACGCGAGAGCCTGCTGTTTGATTTAAGAGCCTCGGAGGACAAAGAGGAGATGTTATTGTTCGGAGGGCATGTCACCAAAGCCTCTGCACTAATCTATGTGCAGTTGAAAGCATCAGATGTCAGTTCTGTGCAGCCTTCCAGTCAGCCACGGGAACTGAGGATGGGGAAGCGGTAAGCACATTAGTCGCCACAATGTATCTGCAGAGCAGAGAGATGCTCACTGATTCGCTGAGAGTGAGAAATGTCAGCGATTGCGTGGAGTTCTTCCCCCGGTAAACAGCACGACTAATGGTCATTTCTTTCATGCAAGACTCATTTACATTTCAGTCGTGCCTTTGTATTTCGATCTCCATCAACCGTTCGCATGCCTGATATCATCAACATGTCAATATACTCAACTGCTTCTTGCCCCCCCCGTTTATGTGTGGAGAGCAGCATCCCAGGCAGTCATCTGGCTGGTGCACCACGCATTAATAACGGTATGATTATCACAATGCTCTCAGTGCACCACGTCACAGGAATGTTCTGCCTTCGCTGTGAATTTGCAGCTTTTATGATTCGATATTAGGGCAAGAGATCAAAGTATCGCAAGCAGTGCACAAGTTGTCAAATATAATCACCGGAGAATCTCTGCCCTGTGCTGTGTTTTCACGTTCGGCGGTTGGAAACCTGTTTTGGTATCCATAGCAACTCTATAGAGTTTGATGCGAGCAGGTGAATATGGCTGGAATACGCTTTTGATGAAATTTTGATACCTTGGACACTGCAGTGCTGACCCTATCAGAAATTATTATTTGCCCACATGGGGGGAGGGAGCGGGGGTGGGGGGGGTGATTTATGAGGTGCACAGGAAGCAATTATAAACAATAACAAACCCCCCCAGAAAAATGTGCATGTAGGCGTTTGCTCCCTCTCATGCAGCTTCACATGCTCACACACAAACACACTAAAACCAAATTCCCTGTCTTATTGTCTCTAATCACCGGGACAGCGTTTTTCTGTGTCTCTCTATGAGCTTGACCCAAATTCGCAGCCCGTCTCACCCCTCACTTGAATGTTTGGCTTGTCAAAGAACATTCATAATTAATTCCTGTTGCTTTAACATAAATAAATACATGAAGTCATTTTCAGAACTGCTCGGCAACTCCTATTTATAGTCGCTGTAATGATTTATTCAAATCCTCATCAGGAATCAAATGCCTGATACTGAATTTTACATCTCATTGACGAGCCAAACGCGCACATTCCAGCAATAGGAAATTGCATGTTTTCCACTTAGACAAAAAGCTGTTGAGGATAATTCTCATCATTACACCCACCAGGGACGTACAATTGAGTTAGGTATAGTTCAGTTGGGGGTGGTTACTATAAATGCATGCAGAGACAAGGACTTGATTCTGCAAGTGACAATTAGGGGGCTCTCTGCCCCATTAGCGGATACAGTCAATAATGGCGAGGATTTGAATTTTCCGCTCAACTACCTGGATGTCCCTGGTTGTTTTGGGTGGCCTACTTTCTCACCCGCCTCATGTCATGAATAACTCGAGCTCTGCTGCGAAGCCACATTTCACAGCCGAGGCATCACTCTCTGTGCGGATGGTCTTGTAACCCTTTTAACTCTGAACAGTGGTTTCCCATTTTGGGGCAGCGAGAATAACAGATAAAGAGGCTGCGAGACAGAAAACACGCTCGGCCTGTGTTAGAGCATTGATAATTAATAACCATGACAGTCTGAGGGGGACTTTTTTTTGTAACAGTGATGATTTTGTCGCAATCAATTATATAAAAAAATGAAACATGAAATGAAATGTGATCAGACGCAACTGTGACACCTTTTTTTGGAGGTGAGCTCATATTAAGATCAACCTTTATTGGACAAACAAATACATTATTAAGTAGGTGTTGGTGCATTTTAAAATTTAACTTTAATTTTACCCTCAGTGCTATAAACTACACCTGAAAACTCATCATTAACTTCTACTTTGCAGGTCTGGGTGGTTTAACAGTGATGGTCATGCTTTTCTCCCTAGTGATAAGATAAAGTGCTGGTCACAGTATGTTTTTACAGATGTTCAACAACAAAAATTTTTAAAATAAAAACTGTTCTGTATTTCTAAAACAAAGCTTTTTGGCCACAGTCTTCGTTATTATTTTCAAAAGATTACTCATGCCGGCAGTAAATAACCCCTGTCAAGCCCTGTTGTTTTTTTCATTCTCATTTACCCTGCGAGATGGAGTTCGAGTGTTTTTGCCAGGTCTGGTTAGTCACTGCAAACGATCCCTGGTGACACAGTCTCTCTCTGAGAGGTCCATGCGGGTAGAGGAGACACCTTACAACAGCCTAAGTGGTTTCCAGACATGTGTGTCATTTTTAAATATTTACCGTATAGCATGGCTTTTCTGGGCAGTTCATTCTCTTTTAAGTGTGACTGGATCTAATGTTTTACTCAAAAGGTTCTTTGCATAACGGAACGTGTTTCATTAGAACATCATATTTATCCACTGCAGCATAAGAGAGTGCTCATGTTCCCTGACAGCTTCCTTAAAACGATCGAATTCCTTTACATTTAGAATCATGTAAAAGCTGTTTCACACCTTTTCCATGTTGTCTGGTTATTTAACAGAGGACAGCTGAATTTTGATGCTGGTGACTCCGACAGTCATTAACATGAGAGTTGCGAGTAGTTCACTGCGCACACGCAGGTGCGAGGGAATCAGGGGACTGCGGGCTGCAGTGATCTTTTGTTCCCGTTTTCGCATGGGTTCCCTCCGACATGAGTTTGAATGGACGAACCAGAAGAAACGAGAGGGAGTCACAGGTGTGGAAAATAAGGGCATTTAAATGGCGGCGAGTTAAAGAAACTCCACTCGGTGCAGTCACCACCTCAACTACAATAAAAGAAAAGAAAACAAACAAGGTCAAACAGGCAGCTGTTGCTTTTTTCCTGGATTATGACTAGAAAGTGGCATCATAACATCTCAGTCTTGTGATGTGAGACAACCTGTGGGTAGACGGACTCCATGGATGTTTGTTTACACGCATCTGCTCATTAAAAACACATAGGCCAAGGTACTTTCATCAAAAGTTTTCCCAAAAACTGGCCTCCAGCAGTTCCATTATATGCAGTGCTGCACACAAACACACCCGGCATCAATCTTATCTACCACCTAATGACTATCTTTTACCAGTTTTGTATTTCGCACCATTATTTTAGCGAGGTCTTTCTGCAAAGGGCCTTATTGCCCATTAAATGGAGCAGCAGCCGAAACAGATGCAAGGAATGTGTGTTGAAAAATTCAGCACAAGTCAGCTGAAATGATGGATACATTTGCTTCACTTCACCCCAAACGACACTGCGGCTTTTGCGGAGGATGCTATCAGCACATGCAAAGGCAATTCTCAGCAGTGGCGGCTGGGGAGCAGGCAGAAATGCACCCGCAAAGCCCATGACGCCGGTTTTAAGACAAGAGATGGTGTGAAGAGTTAACTGCATAAAGGGGAAACGTAAACACATTACTGCCTCGCTCGTCACTGCGAGTAACATAATGAACTCCTAATCGCTGCTGAGGGTGTAATTCATCTACGAAATCAGCAGCAGACTGCGATGAGGAAAATCAGCTTCTGATCCATCTCCAGTGGTAGCGTAGCAGGGAGAGTATTGAACGGCGCGCCTCTCAAAAGGTTAGGAGTAACACTTTCCTGTCAGCATTGATGTTCTGTCAGAGGGAAACTTCCCCATCGCTCTGTCTTGTACACGCAGCCTGCCAAGCAGCACGCGTGAGCCTATGAGCTGAGCGGGTGACTGCATCTGTATTCTAGGCCAGTGCTGGCCAGATAAGCAATGACGAGCACGGAAGGTCAAAATGTCATATTCTCAATCAACTCCAGTAGCACCCAATGTCAAATGCTTTGTTGAGTGCAGCGCGGCTGTCAAGAGATGGAATGTGTTGGATCAAACTTCTATTAACCCACTCATTTCTTCCTGTCTTCCTCATCCTCCTCTTCCTCCGTCCTCTCCACACACTGCAGAAAGAGGCCTCATGCTACAGTTTGAGCCTCAGGCGCGAGAGCGAGGATAATGGCGTATGGATCTTTAGGCACTCCCATTGGTATCACTCCTCAGGCTTTACAGGATTCTTGTGCTCAACATCAACTCCTCCTCCGCCTCTCTGCTGCATACGTCTATTTCTGCTCCGCGATGGTCCGAGAGTGGGTTTCCATGCTCAGTGGAACCGTGTGAATATCATTTAAATATGAAGCGATACATTTTTACAGCCCCTACCTGTGTGTGCGTTTGTGTGCCGTTTGTGTTTTCATTTCACACTCTGCAAAAATAAGAAATGCGCCCATGTGTTTGGACAAGATAAAAGCAGGGCTCAAGGAATGAAAGGGGAATTTGTGAAAGGAGGAAGAGAGACAGACAAAGAGAGAGGTGGTGACAGAGTGAGGGAGAGAGAGAGCGAGAGAGAGAGAGAGAGAGAGAGAGAGAGAGAGGGAGAAATGACTCACCTTCTCTGCTGACTGTGCTGTGCCAAAGAAAATTGGGATGAAGGCCAGCCACACTATGCAAGTGGTGTACATAGTGAAACCGATGGGCTTGGCTTCGTTGAAGTCTTCTGGGACGTCCCTCGTCTTGATGGCGTAGATGGTGCAGGTCACCATCAGCAGGATACTGTAGCCCAGCGAACAAATGATCTGTAGGTCTGTGATGTCACACTTCAGCACGCCGCGGGCCAGCATGGGATTAATGGTTTTCTGCTCATCGTAGTCGATGATGGTGTTTGGCGGGTCCACGGCGAACCACACCAGCACGCCCAGAAGCTGCACACAGATCAGACTGGAAGTGATGGCGATCTGGGAGGTGGGGCTGATAAATCGTGGGGCTGTGACCGTCTGCTTCCCTTGCTCAAAGATGCGATAGATGCGGTTGGTCTTGGTGAGCAGTGCGGCGTAGCTGATGCACATGCCCAGGCCCAGGAAGATCCTCCTGAAGGCACACACGGCCACATCAGGCTTGGCGATCATGAGGAAGGTAATGATGTAACACAGGAAGATGCCCGTTAGCAGCACGTAACTCAGCTCGCGGCCGGACGCCCGCACAATAGGCGTGTCATTGTAGCGTACAAAGGTTGCCATGACGAAGATGGTGGCGATGATACCAAGCATGGCCAAGAAGACGGGGATTATAGCCCAAGGAGAGTGCCACTCCAGCTTGACAATGGGGATGGGCTGGCAGCTGGTTCTGTTGGGGTTGGGTCTCATGTTATATGCACACAGTCTGCAGGAAGTCTCATCATACTGGTACTGGTAGCCATCACACAGCTCACAGTGCCAGCAGCATGGCATGCCCTTTACCCGCTTCTTCCTCTCTCCAGTTTTGCAGGGAAGACTGCACACAGAGATCGGCACCTCCTGCTCCCCATCTGGCCACTGAAGCTCCTCCAGCTGGGACACAGATGACACAGCACCGAAAGAGAAAGATAGATAAAAAGGTGAGAAGCCATGTCAACAATGAAAAATGCCTGAAATATCAACAGTTCATTTACTCAAACACAACCTATTAAATGGCACCTGATTACAGTATCATCAATCTTGTGAAAGTGCTGTCTTCGCAAAAACGGGGTACAGTGCAATCAAAAGAGCAGAAAGAATTCAATGCAATAAAAAAAAACAAACAAGTACAATACATTTTCCTTGCCAATTTCTCAGAGGTATTGCCTTTTCTAACACTTGGAAATAATTGAAGTCACCATGGCAACAAAGCTTACCTTTGTTCTGTGAACTGAAAATAAAGAAATGTGAAAATGCAAAAGACATTATGTTTTAAAACAGGAGCCAGTGAGGTGTGACATATGAAGGAAGGAGAATGGGATTTTGGGATTGCAACATGCCTCATTTAGACTGTGCAGCGCTACTTCAATTTACGATTTCTCATCAATATAAAAAGTGCCATACACAGACTCATGGAAGAACTGTCTGAAACTCCAACATGAAAATGCCCTGAGGTGCTTCCTGACTTAAGCGCAAACTGTACTTTTAATGTACAGGCTTTAAAAGACATCAAGAAATACATTTTTTTTATGGCTCTTACATATTTTGCTAGGAAAAATTTAAAAAAAGCTTTCATAAAACTCAGAGACAATCTTTTGATTTATTATGAAAGTGCGATTATCTGTGGCTTCTAAAGCAGAGGAAGATGCACATTTTAGGCAGATTCGCAACTGATGTTCTGAGAATAATAAAAAAAACATTAAAATATGTGAATCGATTTAATGGAGGATAAATTATGGAACACATTTTTTTATTCCAAAACCTTTGCTATAAAAATGTGTTTTGGGGAGAATGCGGTTTGAGCTGCCTGCATTTAAATCATAACAGCACAGAATAAAATGATCGGAATTCATTTTTTTGTGATAAATTCTGTCGTGTGCGTTCCATCTTGATATAAAAGAAAGTCACGACCTCAAAGAATAGTTCAGCACTGTGGGAAATGCATTCTCTTTCTTGCCGAGAGTATGATCCACTCTGAAGTTATATATGAGGCCACCATCAGGAAACAGTCATTTGTTTAGCTGAGCACTAAGACTGGAAACAACAGGAAACAGCTCGCTTGGTCAATAATTAGCAAGTGTTATATTTCATATAATACGTCCATATAAAAACTGACTATTGTGTGGCAATGTCATGGCGACTGTATGACTCTAGGAAGACTCCAAAGAAATATTATGTAACATAACCCACTGAAAAATGACTTAACCCAACTCATGACTTAATCAACAGGCGAAAGCCTACATAGGTAAAAAATACCATCACATATAACACGGGTCCAGCTAATGATACATATAGCACAGGCTCCTCTAAATATAGCACCTTCCATTAAGTGCAGACACAGAGCTTCAGCTTTGCAGCAAACAAACACCAACAGTTGTGTTTGCAGTTGTGTACACCTGTATGACAAATGCATTGTTTCTGTGGTGTCTGTGTAGATTATCGTCTGCCATTTATCTAGGGGGCATGAAGGTGCCATTTGTTATTTGGACAATAAATGGTGCTCTCTGGAAAACCTTCCGATTACACACAGTGTGGAAGCAGTAATGAGACCAATAGCGCTGTTTCCATGGAGACCAGAAGCAAGAGTTTTAACACCTTGGACTCATACGGCTGTTGTAGTTTTCATTCGGGGGTTTTTGATTGTGTATAAATTTAGATTTAACTTAAGCTGGAGTATCATTAACACTGAACTTTATTGCCAATCACAAAGTGCATCAGGATGCTGAGTCCTTGGTAACCTTTAAATCTGATCTCTCTTTACCTGTTCATGGACAAAACAGCGAATGCATTGGAATATAATTGTATCCTGACAGCATTTAGTTTGTAATCACACTGAAGCAGAATGAGGCGCAGCAGACATTCTTCCACCTGTGCCGTCAAATCCAGATGACCATTATGCAAATGTTAACTAATTTCTATGAAAATTCCATGTTTTTTGTAATTGGCTTCAAGAAGAAAAAACCATAGAAACAGAAGTTTCAGATCAGCTTTCATCCTATCATGCAGTATGGAACGTCTTGTGACAGCTCTGCATCTACAGCTAATGATTTATTTAAAGGTCAACTGAAATTTAAAAAAGGCCTTTTTCCATTCTTTTACCTACATTTTCACTTACTTTTTATATTTTCTTTTACTCTAACACGTTTAATTTTCCTGTATAGTGCCAAGACCAAAATTTTTTTATCATTCACTCGGGGGTCCACCATGTACAGCAAATTGCATTGGAAAGCTGCCAAGCACCAATTTTAACAGGGAAGGTGTGTATTAAGGAGTCAGTTTCGAGTAACATCAAACTCTTTAGCAACCCCCAGCTGCCAAAGACTGAACATACTCGATACGGACTGACACTTGGGTTAAGCAACCTGTTCCTTCATTCACTTCCTCCCACTTTCCTTCACCATCAGCCCTCCGACCTGTGCAGCGGGAAACACGTCATCTCCAAACTGTCTTCTTTGTGGTGTCGGGCTCTAAAAATCAAGCTGCCACTAACGTTTCAATCCCATTCCTTTTACAGGAAAAAAAAAAGACCTTTTCAGTACTAAACAAAATGCGACAGACTAAAATTACTGCCTTTTATCCTTCACACTCTGATCTTCTGTTGGTTTAATTGCACATCCCCCTCTCCTTTCCCTTTTAAAGCTGTTTGAATACTATGAAAAACCTTTTTTCAAGTACAACTATAAACATTTGAACATTTTTCAAATAAAGGCAAAAAAAAGGATATTACGTTTTTATGCAGAAAAGTAGAACAGGATTAACAACTGGGTTGAATTAGCCGGCTACTCAACAGCTCTGAGAAAGTGTACAGATGGAGCACATATCCTTACAATAGAAAAATCTGGATCATTATCAGCATTAGCACAAAGTCATCATCTATTCATATATTAACACTACAAATGTTTTAAACTTTGTTTTTTGTCGTAATGATTTCTGCATGAATTACAAAAAATTATGCCTTATATCACAAAGTCAAATTAAGTGAAATTATTCCTGTATCCTCCTAATGAGATCTACTCAGAGATTTACGCAAATATTAATGGGAATCGGTTCAGTACTTTTTGAATAATCCTGCAAAGAGACAAATGGTAAGACAGACAGAGAGACAGCTAGACAGACAGGCAGTGCAGAAAACATAACCTCTTTGGCAGAGGGGAAAGAAAATGTGTGTTTGTTTTTGCATGAACACGCTGGAGGAATATACTACACCAGACGATTTGTGAAGATTTATCTCTGTGTGTAAAGGGTAACACTTCATCTTTCTTCCCAAATTGCAACAACAGTTTTGTTTTCCACATCTGAAACACATCATGAGATCTACTCAGAGATTTACGCAAATATTAATGGGAATCGGTTCGGTACTTTTTGAATAATCCTGCAAAGAGACAAATGGTAAGACAGACAGAGAGACATCTAGACAGACAGGCAGCGCGGAAAACATAACCTCTTTGGCAGAGGGGAAACAAAATGTGTGTTTGTTTTTGCATGAACACGCTGGAGGAATATACTACACCAGACGATTTGTGAAGATTTATCTCTGTGTGTAAAGGGTAACACTTCATCTTTCTTCCCAAATTGCAACAACAGTTTTGTTTTCCACATCTGAAACACATCAATTATATTGAAAGTAAGGCTCGTCTGCAGCTGAGCTAGCCGCGCATTTGGGATGCAAAACAGCGTGCATCCCCTTGTCACATAAGAGATTTTGATTTTGAGGAACAAATAATGTCCACAAGCAAGAAAATCTTTCGACTCTCTGAATGGAGATGCCCAGTTTAGAGAGAAGCATACAAACAACACTTTAAACTGTTGTCTGCTCCCGATATCAGAAAAAGATGCCATACCCTGAGCTGAAGGGTCTCCACCCACTGTCCTACCACCTTATACTCGGGGGTGGAGGAGTTGGTCATCTGGAACTGGAACAGGTCATAGCGTCCTGGAGCATCGCCATTCTTGTTGAACACAACGGAGGTGCCGGCGCTGCCTGTGCAGAGCAACAGAGAGGAAAGGCAGCAAAACAGCAGAATAGAAAAGCGTTAGGAAAATGGTGTGACATGGCGCAGGGCCTTTTGTAATAAGTGAAACAAGTGACCTTTTAACCCCCTGTCTCTTGTTGTCTGATGACCTACATGGACCACACAAAGGGACCCGCAGCCTGTGCCGCTGTACCTGTAAACACCATGACCTACATCTCCCAACCTTCATGACAATCAGACGCAGGCGAGCTCCCTACTGACCAACACAGCACCTCCTCACCCGTTTCCCCTGTATCATCACAGGACGACGGCCAACACAGTCAAAATATTTTTACATTCAAAGCACCGTTAGACACGAGGACGCTCCGGCATCAGAAACTGACTGCTGTTCACAATACGCGTTTGGCTCCACAGGGTTAAAAGCAATGCGTTTCAGTCACGCCGCGGCCAACAACAGGAGATGTGAGGAGGATAAACAGGTCAGCCAAAGCATCATACGGTCCCCATCTGCTCTCAGTGTGGAGCAGCCTGTCTCAAGCAGTGCCCTGAAGAGTTCTCTAATTAGCTTCCAGAGGGCTGCTGACACCTGAAACATAATGTGTGAGAGGGGGAAAATGTGCAGTTTGTGACTACACTAATATACGTGTCGATTTGTGCCGGTCAGTTAATCATAAACTCGTCACGACTGCAGAGTTTCTGCAGGGCACTGCGTAAACGCAGATGTCAGTCAACGTGAGATCGTCCTGGTGCCGGTGAATGGCGAGAGACATTAACGGGAACAATGGTTTGCGCCTTATTTGATACGAGCCCCACATTGTTGATGAGGTCGTTTCCATTATCACACAATGCTGCAAGAGAATGAAAAACCCAGGTCTATTCACCTTGGCACCGCTTACAGTGGTTCACCAGCAACAATGGAGATACCATTTTTGAAATGGGACGGGGGGAGTCTGATAACACTTAATATGGGAATTAAGGACTTTAATAGCGCTGGCTATAATAACTGTAAAGAATGGACCAGCGGCATATGTCCAGAAGGCTTCTGGGAACATGGCTTTTGTATCTGGAACGAAGCGCATGGCTTTCGGACAGAAGGCGACTGAACCCTTTCCTTCATTTTCAAGCCAGGAGGGAATTTCATCTCCCTGCTTTTTTTTTCCAAGGACATTTGTCATTGAACGTTTTGCTAAAGTTTCAAGGCAACAAGAAAGGCAGAGGTAGCAGGAGGGAAAAAAAACTTTTTGGGGCCACAGGGGCCATTTTAATAACACGAACAAGCACCCACATTTTCTTTTTTTTTTACTTTGTTCAGTCAAAGTCCATAAGACTTGCAGCAGCAATTTCTATGTTGTTGCCGAAACCACGAATCCCTCTCTATCTGCTGTTATGCAACGTGATGGCATTAAAAAAAAATCTATATTAACAAAGCTGAAATAGCATCACCAGAATCATTTAAACCACCTCAACTTTCATTTTAACGCGGGTCATTCATTCATCAGTATCCATATGACAGTGCAGTAAACATTCAGCTGGTCGAGTGTTCAGATTGCATTTAATTGTGCTTGTAAAGCATGTTGTCGTACTCATTCATTAGCTTGTCCCTGTGAGGTCTGCAGTGAAAATATCTCTGCATAAGTGAGTACTAAAACCTGATGGGTGGGAGTCCTGTCACTCCTGCTCCCACCAAACAGGCAGCTGACTTGTTGACATTGTGTATAAAGATGTTGACAAGGTATTGACTGTAACAGAGCTGCCATTCTTACACTATGCCCCAGCAAAAAAAAAAAAAAAGGAGCTTACACAAATACGCACAACACAATTATTCTGTAAGGTGACACGAGAAATTGGGCACTCTGCACCTTTCAGCTTTAGAGCAAATAATTAAGTGGTGTTTGTGCGCGTGCAGATAAAGCGGCATTACAAATTCTGTCCTATTTTTCCACTGGCTATTTTCAAGGGAACCAAATTGTCTGTGTGGACACCTTGGTGAGGGGGCTGTCTCAGATGAAAGATTCATGCATTTGCATGTGGCTCTGAACTGAGACATGACAAAAGTGCACTGCTGCTGTTCTGTGCAGTGTTGTGTTGTGCAGTGTTGTGTTGTGTTGAGCCGGGTGGGTGGACTGGGGATCCACTGCTGTGTTTCTCTGGCATCATTATTCTCTCCATTTTATTTTTTCTGCCTCTCACTCCCCAGCTCTGTGACTCCAGCACAGTGGGGAGATCAACAAAGGAGGCCCACACTCCTTCACTTTCAAACATACATTAGCACACACACAGTACACAGTACACAGTACACACAGTATAGCATGCAGGGTTTCAGTCAAAACACAAGAAGGGGCAGTGAGATACGCTTGACTGAGCTGCACAGAATAATGTTCACGTGCAGGTAAAGGCACCAGGATTATTGTAGCAAGACAGGAAGTGGCATCGGAGATGGAAAAGACAGAGATCAGATGATGATGTTTCGAAGCTTGAAACCCAGAAAAGTCAGCACAAGCCCAGATGGTTATTGAGATTGAACAGCAGCTTCCCAATCCCATGCATAAATCTGCACTTTCTTGTTTTTTTAGCAGCTCTGGCCATTGCATACAATCTTTTTATTAATTCCACCTTAACATGTGAGGCGTCTTTCCTTCTGGAAACCCTGCACTGCTACCATAGGGACAGAAATAGACAAAGGCAGGCAGCTCTTTAACCCTTCGCACACTGAGAGACTTTTTTTTAGATATGCAAAATATATAGTGGTGTAATGGTAATAATAAAAAGGCAACGATTTAATGAGAGCAGCAACCTTTTTCTTCACAGCCAACACACCTTAAAGAACGATTATTCCTGCATTTATACATACACATATAAAGCGCCACAGACTTTCAGCGTATAATGTACATCAATAATAATGTACAAAATTAAAATAGATCACACCCGCACTGCACAATACAATTTTTTATCTATTAAGCTGAATGGGCACTGTATCTTGTTTTGAGACAAAGGGTTGCTGCCGTTAACACACACACACACTGTGTATGAATATGCAAGTGTAGACATCCCTCAACAAATGCACTGTTTACTTGATTAAATGAATGAATATCTTCTTTTTATATTTAATATCACACACACACACACACACACACACACACACACCTACACACACACACACACACACACACACACACAAATATATACAAATGTGTCTTGTGAATTTGCAAGTGTATGAGAAATGCCATTAAAAAACATCACATTGGAGAGTTTCTCTTTACTGGAAATGAGCTCTGTCAACCTCTAAAAGTATGGCAATGTTCCGAGAAGATTAAACCGATTCCGTTTTTCAAAGAGCCAAATCTTCTCCAGAACATTTTGTGAAGACACTGTGCACAAAGGGAAGCACTAATGATCACAGGCTGACATACATACAAGGGTTCTCTTGTTCTAAACTCATCTCCCATACCACCCCCCTCGCACTCCTGCATTTTAAAGCATTTGTCATGAATAGCTCCTTGCCATTAATTGTTAAATATCGCCCACATCCCTTTCTGCACATGGCTGAATATTATAGAGGTTCAAGTAGTGGGAGACCAATAATATATCGCAGGGGCTCAGTGGTTCAAGAGAGCCAGAAAATGTTGACTTGAGTAAATGCAACATGAAATTGCAGCCAGCCCAGATCAGCTGCATATGATGCAGTATGCATTCATTACCTGTTCATTACCTATAGTTATAGATGACCCTGGCTCCTATATTGATTCATAGGTTCCTTTAAGTAAAAGACCGCAAGCAATGTGGCAGGTAAATTATTAGTTTGATATTTCCAAAAGCACGGTTGATGAGTTATTTCAAGAGTTCAATATCACCTCCGTCAAGTCTGTTATGTAACAGTGAAGATGATTATCTTGGGTTTGAATAGCGACCAGACAAGGTTAACCTTGCTCTGTCATGTGCAGAGTTACCTGTCACTGTCAAATTCTGCATAAGTCCTAAATTGTCATTTTTACACTTTCAGAAAGATGAAAGAAATTTTAATAAATTAAATAGCAAATTTGTCGTCTATCTCTGCAATCAACCTTGAAACGTATAGCGGAGTAAATACTCCCGCCGTGATGACATGTACTTGCTTATTGTAGTTAATCAAAATCGGAGTCGATAACTAAATAGATTTTGCTTTTCCGATCCACACATTCGTCAGGTGTCCTTTCACAACACGTCTCTCACCATTGAAGCTGGTACTGCGGATGTACTTCAGCAGAGTTTTTCCATCTGCAGACTCCATTTGTGGACAAACCCCAAGATGATCAGGACACAAGTCCCTATGCATGTTGTGCAGCGCGTGGGCCATGGCGTACACAGCGTCAATCACGAACTGCACCTTCCCCTCCTGCTCATACTTGGAGTTGATCCCGATGCGCTCCTGGCCTGAGGAAATACAGGGAGAGGAATGACTAACAGCCAAATACACCAAGAGACACTCCACTTTGCATTCTTGCAGCAATCCCCATCACCTCCAGCTTCATTTTTATTCCACCATTTACCCTTTGCTGCCAATTAGCTGAAGTTTGATTGTGAAAAGGAATCACACCTAAAGGCACAATGTGGCATAGAAAATAAGAAGACGCATTTAATTCCCAAGTGGAAAATACCAAGCTGAGCGTTGGGGTAAATAGAGCGGATTCAGGCTGAATTACTGCGGTGAATTACAAAGCAATTGGTAGCAAAGAATTGATGTCATTTGTCCCATTTGCAAGGTGACAACGATCACCGTGAACTTTCAGAACACGCTCTCTTCCACTGGCTTCCTGCTCTTTTATACCCTCCATCCAGTGTATAGCTCCTTCTATGAGCTGCTCTAAAGGTTTGCCTCATCCTGCGTATACACTCCCTGAATACATAATGTACAACCTCTGCTGGATTTTTGTATCACACACCGAAATTAGCCGTTTTATACTCCTGATTGATAAAAAAAAATGCATTTCAAAGAGGGAATGAAAATAATAAATGCACAAAATACCACAGTTAATTTTAATGACAATAATGATCATGATCAACATTATCATAACATTCAGGCTCCCTGACGAACAAAGAAATTTGCATCATTATTGTTGAATACTAAAATACAATTCTCTCTCCGACGGTAGCCAGTCATGATTTACACGGAGAGCTCACTGAAGGAGCGGATGAGGTTCACAGGGACACATGAAAGGATGTGAGAGACTTGCATCAACTATAGGAGGTCAAAAGCAATCTGTGCTGACATTTCTGCCCATTTCTTAGGGCTTAACATACATTTCAGCCCACACGTAACCTTTTTGCCTTTTCGCGCTCTGCACCAACTGCTCAATGGACCGTCTTTGAATGCAAAAGATTTCAGGTCGTTCATAATGTTCACAAATATCAGCTTTGCTCGAGGGATGGAAAAAAAAATACAACGACACCGGTGAAGCTATTTTCAGAGGAACTGGGGGAGAGATTAAAGACGTTTACAGGCACTTGCAAGAGGGTTTGTGGGGCACACTAACCATCTTGTGTCTTTGATGAAAAAAAATGCAAAATGAAATCCTTCAGCAAACAGCGTTTTGTGTCACACCGTTCCATTATTACCATCATCGGCTGGGAAAGCAATATTACCACAGTGTCCCACATCACAGGCATCATCCACAGGGATAATAAATACAGTGCAATGCCTGTCACAACACTGACAGGCAGAGTTGAAGTAATAGGAACGTGCCAAAACGTTAGCAACAACAACACTGTCATCAATGCTGCCACAAAGACAGCAATACACTTAACTGTGTGCATGGGCAGTATTTACTCAGCTGATTGTTTTTTTCCCCCTCCTCTGTAATTTCTAACCTGAATAAAGTGTATCTTGGTGCAGTGCAGTCAATACACACGTCATACCTGCGCTGGACTGTCAAGGTGACTGAGTTAAGGGGAAACAGAGGGAGTATGGGGTTTTAAAGATACAGGACATTAGCCACGGGAGCAGACGATAACTGTAGAACGACAAAGACCATGTGATGCATCATTATTCTAATAATAAACTTGTCCTGCACCCGCCGGGTAGAAACACCTGGCGTTAGACCTCCTGGCTGGTGAATTAAAACCCCAACAGTCTATCTGCAGCGTTTGATGCAATCATTTTTCAAAAATTCTGAAAAAACTCACAAACGTCATTAAGTCTTATTATGGCCTCCAATAACACTCTGAGGTTGAAATTTTGAATTTCAAAGTATTTCAATGAGTTCCCTATAAAGGGTTAATATCAACCTGATGCCTGGGGGGAGGGCTTGCACATATGGATCATCATATAGTGCTTCACAGTATTTCTTCTTCACCTGTGCATTTGCGGCTGGTGTCCTCTTTCTTCGAGGCGCTCAGGAGCCTGCAGTCAAAGTTTTCTTCCCAAAACTCGGCAAACCACACGTTTCGCCGATTGTTCTCCAGGGTGAGTGCAGTAAAGTATTCATCAAACCCTGGGAAGAAAGGAAAGAGGAGAATGGCTCAGTTCCGGACCAATTATCAACCCGCTTAATCCTGCAGGAAATGAAGCACAGCAGTGTGGTGGAGGCAGCGTTGTGTGGTGCTGGCCGCTAGGTGTTGGAAGCACATCGGCAAGCACTACTTCATCACAATTTGACCGCCGCGGTTCCTCTTCCTCTCGAGCCCCATGGAAATTTAATCACTTCTTTCATCTAGGAAATTACATTAATTAAAAAACAGGATGCATAATAAATAACACAAGGACTGTAAGTGGTGCCACAGCCTGTTGCCTCAGGCTGCAAGGTCTTGTAGGTTTTGAACAGGCTTTTCTCACTTCATAAAACCCATTACAACAGAAGTGGATTGAAGGCATGATGTATTACCCTAAAAGGCTTAGTTGCCTGCATGATGCATTAGCGCGAGGAGACTGCAACAAAGCAGAAATAAAGCCTCTATGCTGATATTTTTCTTGTTTGTGCAACATAACCACCCAATGCGGGACAGGATACTGAGCCAGAACATAACACTGCAGCTGAATTCTTTTCTCTCTTGGTAATTTCACATTTTGAAGTCTCTCTGTGTCTCTTCGTCCCTCTGCGTTTCTCAGTCATATCAGCTGAGTCGTGGGTAGCGGTGATGAGTGACTCAACTTATTTTTTTCAGAGATCATCATTGATGTGTGGTGGATCAAAATTTTTTCATGCTGCTTCCGGAACATTCTTTGTCCCGACGAGACCTCGCCTAATTACGAAGAGCTTCAGAAAACCCAATTTCCTCCATTGCAGTGATGAGCGGTTATTAGAATTGTGACAGTGGACAGAGGCTTAAATAGACGGTGCATGCTGAGAATACTCAGCATGCACCAGTATAATTTCCACATTTGCTTCCTTCTTCTTAAGAATTGTCTTTTTAAGCTGCAGTTTGGGAGGAAAAAATCATTACCAGAGCGAATAAAAACAAACAGTAATGGTGTTTATTTTGGCGTTTGTCGAGAAAATGTGTTAAAATGATCAAAACAGCAGCTAGACCTCGAGCTTCAGAACTTTCATTCTGTGATCCCTTCAGTAATGACACAGAAATGAGGAATATTCATTTATCTGGGAGTTTGAAATTGATGATTGTTTTAGTCATAAGGCAAGAAAACCCACATTGATCAATGAGCATCATGTAAGAGCAGAAACATTTCCCTGATTTTAAACAATAATAAAAACAGCCAATTTATCCAAACTGATTTTAATCTGAGCGTGAGATCAAGTATACATTTCTTATTACGTTTGTATTGATTTGCATACTTTTATTTCAGCTTGTGAGACAGTCAGTGATATGGAAAATGCACAGTGTGTTGTTCAAGCTGATCAAGCTCATCATTTTTTATTATAGTAGTAATAGTAATAGTAATAGTAAATCCCTTTGTTAAATGTTAGAAGTGGCGAGTCACGGAAATGCACCAAGAGAGAAATAACACCTGACTCTGCATTTCCACTCAGCTCTAAGCAACGTTTTAGTGGCCTTTTTAGTGTCTGTCAGTTATTGTTTTGGTTTTATCACTCATATTTTCTTTTTTACCTCAGTGCTCTATCGATTACCATACCTCCTACTTCTTTCGTCAGCATCATTTCAACACGCATCAGGCAGCTTTTTTTCTGTCGTTTTTCCAAAATATCTTTAAAACAGGCACAACTCCAAATGAATTCTTAAGTTTCCCTGTATCTGCTTAATGTCACAATAGGCACCCGGGCAGGGTGTCATTTGTGCTAGCATTCAATACTTGTCAAAACTATGTCATGCAAACTGATCCCACAATGAGTCAGTAAAGACATTATGCGTTATAACCCTCATCAAGTTTATTAGCATTTACTGCCGGGCTGTTGTATTGCATTTGCAGTAATGTAGTATGTGTCATAACCATTTTATCGCCAAGACACCCACAATATTTTTTTCTTTTATGTTTACACCAGATCGCATGACTATCTGTCCAAAACATTAGCCAAAATGAAATTAATTACACAAATAAAAAAAATAAAATGCAGGAATATGTCTCATCAAATGAGTACAGTTCAAAGCAGTCTCTGTGTGCGCATCGGTGTGTCTGTACCTTTAATGGAGGAGCGCTTCGGCAGTATAGTGACTGCTCCCACTGCTACATCTTCAAGCTGGTGGATTGGACTGCTCTTGGCCCCCCAGCTGTCGGATCCAATCCACAGGAAATGGCCCACCTGATTGGCCCTCTTGGTGGCGTTGAGTACTCCCCTGCAAAGACATCCACGTGTGAATTAGGAGAGCGCTCAAGAGGTGTGTGCTGTCTACTGCCTATGAGACAAAGGAACAGCTGTTTGGACATTGCAGCTCTGCCACGTGCAGTTCTTCATTCATTCTTCTCATTAAAGGGGAGAAAGAAACAGGGGTAGTTCTCATCTTATTCTTGTATGAACTGGTTTATATTTTGTGTGGAGCAAATATGCTATTTTTATCTCTCATTTCGAAAGAATAGGAGTAGTAAGAGACTCCATGTTTCTCATTCATCTTTTTTTTTCAATTTTAATTTCACTGGCATATCCACTGCTGGATTTTTCATTCCGTCTTTATAGATCCTGAATATTTGATTCTTTACGTAACGTTCCCCAAAGGGCACTGTGGAGGAAACAATATCTCTTTGCTTTGTTGTGATCTGTACTCGCATTTCTCCTCTGAGGCATGATTGTGTTTGTGTTTGTTGGAGGTATGTTTGTGTAGCAGACATCCTGTGTGCATGGTAAATCTGCGCCTCTAGTCTGTCCTCAGGAGCTGCCACTCAGATTAAAGGGCTCAACATGGCAAGTCATCAACACGCCCGAGCAACATGGATGAAGGCACAACGTGCCGCACTCCTCACCGTATGTCTTCTTCACTGGCAAATATGATGACTGCCCTCGAGTGGTGTGTTTCCAGCAGTTGTTGGATGGCTTTGTCGTAATCCTCCGTCTTGGGGTTGTGGGGTATTTTCAAAGATTGGGCGATGCAGATTCCACCTTTTATGGGGAAAGAGCAAGGAATGATAAGGCTTTCAGGAAGATCTCGCCCATTCACTCACTCTCTCACACAGATTTATGTGCACACACAAAGCCTTAGGCCACAAAGCTGAGGGTTTTTTTTTTCTTATGATAATCTCAACAGTATGGAAATGAAAAACACTTCTGAACACAACAGTAAGGGTTTGATGATGCTGTCATGGCTTGCAATGCAGTCTAAATGATAGTCTTACAGTGTATACATTTACATTTTGGCAGTGATCGCAGAAACCACAGCAGCATGCAATATAACACTTAACACTGCGCCTTCTCACTGAGCAGCAGCATCATTACACAGAGTGAGAGAGTTATAAACATGTCTGCAATAAGAAATCCAATAATCCACACCAACGGGGACATAAAGCTACACATTTTACACTATGGATTTATGAAAATCCAACAGCTTTACATTGACTTTTCATTTGAAGTCATTATCAAATATCTCTTGTTGGACACTGAACTAATCAGACTGCAAAGCCAGCAATAACACACGAGGAGGATATTAATACTGACAATAAATCAGTCTCAGACAGGTCACCACAAATGAGTTTTTACACAATGACGGGTACTACCTGCTTCCGCGTACTAAAAAAATAACACGGAGACACTGTATTCAATGCAGGATAAAATCAAA
>JAFBJQ010000129.1:101385-114250 GCA_016785345.1 Trinectes maculatus
TATATATATATATATATATATATAAAAGAAACTTTAAAGCTCTTAGATAGACAGCTCTGATCACCTACTGTATATTTGACAGAAAATCCGAACTACTGTAGGACTAGACGGCAGCAGCAGACTATCTCCTGAGTCAACAGCAAAGCTCTACACAAACCAATTAAAACTTCTGCCTCTCCAGCATTTTAATAGCCTACCCGATAACCTTTCAGTTCGAGTTTCCCTGACTAGACAGAGAAATGGACAGACTCTCCTAATAGCCGCTCTCCTCGGGCTCATTACTCTGATATAAACTGCTTTTAGCTGGCAGATCACACATCTTCAGTCACGGTCTACTGTGGCATTTCTAAAGGTAGAGGATAGCAAAACGAGAAGTCACGAACCCTCTCTTATCAGCTGACAGAATTAGTGATGTGCCCTGGTGCTAGAAAACACCCGGGGTATGCCTGTTGTTATCCTGCGTTAAGTGGACTACACATAAAAAGAGGGAGATGCGGCCTGCGGATTATAGCTGTTGCTGAAGGGTTTGTGGCATCCTGTTAAAGTGAAACGTGCCTGCAGTCATCTCTGCAGAGCAGCCAGAGTTGTCCCCCCCCCCCCCCAAGGGACGACACAAACGACACTCTGTTTTGGAAAATGGATTTGAGTTGATTTCAGCCATAAATCCTTCAGTATGACACAGCACATCCACTGTTTAACATCGGATGCTGGTTCTGTTTGCTACAGCTTTCAGCTCCGGGGGGACGGTATGTCTGCAGTTTTGGTATTCGAGGAAACAATATGTCAAGAACCCGAGTCTTGGAAAACTGCATTGTGTAAATCTCTATTGTGACAAAAAACCTTGTGTGAAAATCATAATGGCATGACAGGGGAGTTGTATAATAGGTCACAGCAGGCAGTAATAAAGAGAAAGTGCGTACGAGCCACTGATTAAGATGTGAGGCATTTGGAGCAGAGCTAATCCTCACAGAGAAAGAGCGCTGGAGCTGAACGTGCTGAGGGCTTCAGACTGCCCCAAAGGCTGCAGGCTGCTGGTTGTGCAGTGGCGGCTAAATTATTGAACGCCTGCAGACTACCTCATCTGTCAGTCAGTCAGATGGTCAGTCAGTCTTTTAGTTGGAGAGACAGTGATGTGCTGTGCTCCACCTGTAACCGGAAGCTGTGGATGTGAGTCCCTGCATCAAACGAGGGCGTGAGAGAGGAGCTGCGTATCCGTCTCAGCCGGAGATGTGTGGTGTGGGACAGATAAATGTCAGGCTCGGGGAGAGGAGAGTGCTTTACTGCAACTTGTTAAAGTCTGCCAAGAAACAGGATCATATAGTAATACGTTAGTGTCCAGATGTAGCTTACAGACAGTGAGGAGAGTAAAGACGATATATATATGTTTGTTTAAGAGAAATGTCAGGGTTTTCCGAGGGTAACGTTCAGACATGGCGGGCCACGACACACCGCTTCACCACTCCGCATGCAGCATGCATGAAGTCTTGACACTAGCATAGGCTACTTTCTAACAGTATGAGTTGGTTGACTTTTTTTATTACCTTTGCATTGGCAGAAGATGATTTTAGAATTTTGCTTATCACGGTATTTTCCAAGTAAAGAAAAATGGAGAAGGTCGGTTGACAGGGTGGGAATTAATTTTGGCGAGGACTCTCTCTCCTCGCTGTGCAGAGTTCAGAGATAGGTTTCCTCAGCCGCAATCACAGCTCATTTCCCTTTCACTAACACTGCAACCTGGGTACACCTACAGGGTTTACGGCCAAATAAACTGTAACAACCACCGATGGCATGCAACTTGATGTGTACACTATTTCTCCCGCGCACTGCGAGAGATGGCTTTCCAAAACGTCATACACATGGCGCGCACACATAGCATAGTGTGCATACATTTTACATAACATAAGCCAACTGTTTGGGGACTGCTGGGCTAAAAAAAACTGCGAAAAAAAATGAAAGAATAACACTATGGTTATTGATATAATCTTTGACATATCGATATTAACGTGAAGGATGTGTAAGCTTCCATTTGTGAGGCATTGTGTAAACACATATTGATGTCTGAACACTCCAACTATTATTTTTCTGTCAACATTAGACTTAGGATGCACTTGATGTTCGCTTTATTTGATTCTTAAACATATGAAAAGCATAAGCACCAGCCCACGCCCCCCCCCCCTTCTCCATTTGTTTAATATACCACTGATAGCTGGATGATCATAATAGTGAAATTCATCAGGTCTTAAACGCTCTCCCACTTATCTGAGTGCCATAGGTCATGCACTGCATTAACTGGTTCAATTATTCATGTGCGGTGCCCTCGGTTCTGAAAATACACTTCAGGGTGAGGAATCCATGAGGTGATATTTTGCTACGTGAAACACAAATCCCTTTTAATTTAGAAGCTCCAGATTCACACTACCCCCACCACCACCCTCCCTTCGCCCGCACAACACCCTCCAAACCTGAACCTCCGGGGGAGCCACAATGCTGCAATTATATTTATCACCTTGACAGTCAAAAGACAAACCTGCTCCCTCCAGTCTCCCTGCCTGAACACGCGGGACCTCATCAGAATGGCTTGACATGCAGCTGACATTCACATTCAGCACCTGTGTGCAACTTCTGTAACCTGCACCACTTTCTGTTGCTGTTCCGGGACCTGCCAATGTCAAGGGGTCAAGTAATGGTCTATTTTACACTGCTTTCAGATGCATCGCGGTCTTCCGCAGCCCATTCCCACTGCTGTGTGTGAGGAGCCATTCTTTACTGGCAGACCCCCCACACACACACACACTCACTCACAGAGCTCGAATTTGATCTAAGCAAGCATCGTGTTGGCGTCTTGTGGCAATTAATTCCACAGGCATGTTCTGTGGGAGGTTTTCATCAAATGCACGTCTTTTCATCAGATGGGGAAAGCGAACTCAATCATCACTGCGGTTTGAGTCCTGTCAGACACAGAAAAATACAAAAAATTGGAGATAAATCTGTGGCAGCTTCACCTGCAGCCAGGCCGATGCTGCACAGTGTAAGAGATTCTAAACAGGAAGGAGAAAGCAGAGCAAAAAAAAAAAGGACTAGAGAAAACAAAATAGATCAATACAGGCTGACCATCACTCCAGTCTCAGCTTTGGGTAATGGGCAGCCATATTGCATTAGTCTGCTGGATGGTTCTCCTTGAAGTGGTGAAGCGAGAATCCTACTAATGCATCTGACATTTCAGTGCAACCACGAGAGGCAAGGCAGCCACGAAAACTGTCTCAAGGTCTCATTGATCAACTCGCAGGGTTGCTACAACCACACACCCCCACCCCCCAACTGTGCTGTTGCTGCAGTTTAGTAGTGTCTTCAAAATGAAGCAGGATGAATATATTCACTAATAACAGCGTGACATTATTTTTTCCAGAGTTTCTCTTTTCACGTTCACTAAAATGTTTGCATCTTCAAATTATTTCATTTAAGTCAGTTCTTGGTGCATAACTTCTGCCTTCCTGAGGGAATCCTGTGAATGTATGATAGTGCTTTTACATAATGAATGTGTTTATCAATGATAAGAGGCATTAGGCGTGGGAAGCGTTACGTTAGAGGGTATAATTCCCATTTGTATATGAATACAAACTATTGCAAAGTGGCTGCATCTTGGAAGGAACAGGTTGGATCAACAACAACAGTTTGCCTTCCTCTTGTTTACCTCCTCACGAGTCACAATATTTAACGCTTTGGCAAAAGGAAAAAGTGAAAAATGTATCGGAGAAAAACAGCTGGAAGAGACTGCATTTATCACAGGATATAAGATGAAATGAAAGTTGCATAATGAGCCTTTAAGCAAGATGTTGCCATATTTGTTCCAGTGACAGGCTGTGCTGTCACTGTCTCTCTCAATGCTATTGACGTAGCCACAAACAGCTTTTTAAAGTTTTAATGAATGATCCCCGTGGAGATGAATGCACACAGATAAAATATTCATACGTGCTGGACTTTTGATTGCTGCCTGTGGGATATCATTAGCTTTCCTCAATTTAGAGGTTTCTGCACATTAGTCCCCTCGAAGAGACAACAATGCATCTTGTAGATTTACCAGAGAAGGATTGGGATTCACAGATGTGGAGGCGAGAAACAGCCGAATACTTGTTGAATGGATGTGATATTGTGAATAACATCTTTTTGCAAACGGATGGAAACGGAATTGCAGCCGTGGACACAGGTATAGCATAACTTTGGTACAATCTAAACATTTTTGCAGTCATCCAGTGTGATCGCGAATGACGGACATCACCACATGTCAACAACAGCATCAATTTAGAAAAACGTAGGCGAGTCAAGCATCGGCACAATTTGGAGCCAGTCGCCGGCGAAAAACCACAACACCTTGTCTGAATGCAAATCTCTGCTGTACTATAAGCACACTTCAGCATCCTGATAACCTCTTCAAGCTCACATCTAAGCATAACAATTTAACTGTCAAGCCCGAGCAAAGCTCGTTACCACTTTCAACAATCATCATTACTGCCACATTACAGGAGCCACCAAACAAGACAAAGTCTGACTTTGAATTACAGACCACTAAGTGTTCCAGCTCTGTTTAACCAGTAGACTTCAGAAAAGTGTCTGCAGACGTTCACCAAAGAAACCAGGCTTCTTATCTTTTTTCCCCACAGAAGACTATCTTTCTTTAGTTGCAGATCCCCGATGCTTCTCACACACAGCAAGAACCGTGCGGTTTGAACTGACTGACCATTAACATCCTCAGATCCACACGCTCTCACTAGCACGCAGAGAAAATTAGCTTTAGGAAACAGAAAAGGCAGCGTAGAAAAAAACTTTCACACATGACCAGCGGCCCGAATCTTCTCACTCTCCACTGTGGTGGCCAAAGAGTAGAACGATTTTAGACTTTTAGACAATCCATCTTCTGAGTTTGCAAAAACAAAAAAAAAGTTTAAATAGTTTTATTGAAAAAAAAATGGGGACAGAAAATTGTCATTATTGTTGTGGTGTTGCATCTTCTGTACTGTTGCTCTGGCTACATTTTCGGTAACATTGAGGAAAAAGGCAGATGTTGCCAAACAGATCAATAATTCATCCAACAAAAATAGCTTTCACTGTGAAATGGAGGACTCAACTTTCTTTGGGTCAACCATTTCAAGTTCATATTTTCTATCAGAAAAATTTTTTTTAAAAAGGAATTACGCTTGACACCTTTCTTTACCTGCTTCTTTAGAGAGCTGTGTAAAAGCCTCAATTCCTTTCTCTCCATAGCTCCCCTCAGAGGCAATTGTGGAGACGTAGGTCCAGCCCAGGGCTCGGATAATGTCCACCATAGCCTGCGCCTGGAAGGAGTCTGGAGGAACCACGCGTGAGAAGAAGTCATAGCGCCGGTCGTCACTTAGCTCCGGGGCTGTTGATGCATAACTGATCTGCGGGATCTGGAAGAGAAACAGTGGTGTTACAGTGAGGAGAATAACATTCACTCACGTGTTCAAGTGATTCAGCATCAGATGGTTGCTATGGTTGGAGTTTTTTTTTTCAAATTGCCATGTCCAAAAATCACTCCTTATTTTCTGTACAGTGAGCTATTCACAATTTCATTCAAATGTCAAAGAGTGGCATGTGAAATCTATGCACTATAAAACAAACTATGAGAAGGGTCACACCTTTCAGTTACATCTCAAGGTTTCCCTCAGACGATGGAGACAGATCAGTTATCAGTGACCCAAGCACTCAAATGCAATTTATATTTATGTTTTCATATATTGTCTCAAGCAACAATGTGGCCAAAGATGCACAAGATGATAACCGAGTTATCAGCAAGACACCTCAGCAAATTACACCTTACACAAGTGGATGTGTTCAAATGTTCCGGAAAAGCAAGATATTCGTTTTTGTTGCAAAAGTAACTTGTGTTAGATAATTATCTAAGGATTATCTAAATGTCATGGTCTATGCTTCCTTTCAAAAGAAGCAGCACAATCGCACTCAATTATCACAATCAACTCAATGTCACTGCGACTGGGATGCATACATGCAGGTAACAGACAGCAGGCAGACAAATACTTTGCCTAATTTTCAGCTGACTGGACAGTCTGCAGGTGTTTTCTTACCCTGGACCACTTAAAGTTGCTCAGAATTTGCCTTTTTAGCCTAGATTTGTATGCTAAGATGGGAACATGCATGATAATTTGGTAATTCACCTCTCTGCTTAAACGCAGCCTGACAGAGCCCGTGTGTGTGTGCGTGTGTGTACTTCAGACAGTATGTGGAGTGAATCTTAAAAATGGTGAAATATGTTTAGAGAGTGAACAGAAATGCTATGTGATTAGATGCAAATTCGCCAAAAGGTGGCACAAACTGCCCGACAAAAAAAAAAAAAGAGATTCTGACTTGACTGAAAATTCTGAATGTCTCGCTCGGCTTTAGAAATCAACAACAGGAGAGAAAGAACAGGAAGAACGGGACTCAGAGTTCAGTCAGACCTGGCCTGAACAGCACACTGACATTCTTGTTATTGCCTTCTGCTGGAAAACTGAATCACACCTAACATCTCTATAGTTTGTACAGTACACTGGCTGCTCGCGGCAGCTTTGGTCACACTGACAGAAACTGATGCAAGGTTAAACATTTACTGTCTCACTGTACACCTTCAATCTGTTTTCATACAAGCACAGACTCTGTCATCTGTGCTTGTATGAAAACAAGCAGTGGTGCAGGAAGTTATCTCTGTCTGTCCGTCAGCGATCATATTTCTAACATGAGCCATGTGAACAGATAAATCATCTGTAGCACAGCATGTAGTATATGACTTGATGAAAGGGAGATCTAGTAGTAGATCTTAAACACTCATCAGCAGATATGGAAACTCCAATCACATATGCTGGCATGTCTTGTATCAAACTGCCTGCCCCACATTTAGATGGGCCGATGCACGAGCAGGTCCATGCATCACTTTCTCTTGAAACCCAGTATCTCATCAAACAGCCTAATCTAAGCACTGCATGAACGCCAGCCATTTCTGGTAAAGTGATCAAACGCAGGCAGACACCAGGGAAACACAGAAATGGGGACGGAGCGGCTCGCTGATGGGACTGCTTCAATTCACACAGTGTGAGTTATAGCTTTGACCCATAACTCAAAGCGGGTCAGGCGAACAAAGCTGACAAATGAAGGAGCAGCGCGGAAGGTTGAGCTCAAGACGACTCAATACGTTTGCGCATACTAACACCGACAACAGAATCGGCGATGCAATTAAAGGAATTCAAATGTGGAATTGCGGAGGTGTCACGAGGTGAATCACCCCGGCGCCTTTGTAACAGGGAGTGTGCTGGGTCAAAGAGGGAGTGGGGCAGAGGAATGGAAACGCAACAGCGCCTGGGATTTGCATTTAAAAAGACTCTTTTCTAAAAGTGAAGCATCTATTTGGACAATTTGATTGCGGATTTCTCTAACAGTGCTGCTCCAGTAATATGGTGGAGTCAAGGGGCGTTGCAGGTTTATTGAATCAGGCCCCATCTTTGCCCCGGCTGTGATAGAAAGCTGCTTGAAGCATTTGTCTCTCTGGAGCTTTGTGCTGCAGGGAAACATTTGGGATGCTGACTTTTTTTTTTTACTTTGTCTCAGGCTGATATAATTTCTCCAGCCCTGATTCCCTGGGAATCTGCAGTGTGCAGTACAAACATCCACTTTTCAGCCTGTGCACTTTTTCTTTTTTCAAATTACCCCCTTGACCTCCAGGTAACAACAGTGCTGGCTAGAAACATCTAAACCTAAAAAAAGCAGGTGGTGTGAGGAATAAACCTCCTGGATTTATGCTGAAAGTAGTTGCTACCTAATTGACACAATCTGCGTGTGTGTGTGTGTGTGTGTGTGTGTGTGTGTGTGTGTGTGTGTTTTCTCCCTCAGGCAACTAATGGCTATAAATTAAGTTGAATGCGAGTTCCTAACTCAAACCTCAGTCTGAAATAAATGAGTGCAATTAAATTCTTCTGAAAGTGATAATGTCTTTCTCAGTAGATTACAAGCAACAAAGTTTAAGCGCTCCACTTTGGGCACAGATAGATTGACACACATAAAATGATCAGTTAAACTGTTGTTGCAAGAAATTACAGTAGATATTAATGTCTTCTGGAGAAGACATTGAGTCGGGGAAAACAGATATTTAATTCTGTTTTTTTTTTCCAATTTTCTGTAACTTAGCGAGCAATTATTTCAACTCCTTCTTACATGTGTATGGAATGTGTGTCTTATTTGCATAACACAACGTAAGCTATTTCCTAGAAAACATGGCATTCCACATGACAGAATGATCTATACTCAGGAGGGAGCCAAGTCAGTGTGATTGTGACGCTTGCGAGCACTCTCCATTAACAACAAGTACAATAACTGCAGATTGTCCATGAGCGCCTGAATTCAGGCCAAGAGAGAATGGTTAACAATGCCTCCATTCAGATTCACAATTACACATAACTGATGTCTGGCACCTGTCATCTGTACTATAGATCAAAGTTTGGACTGCTGCGGCTAATCGGCTGGCTTGCTCTTGAATGTATCTGGGCTGACAGGATCGATGGGAGGAAAACACAGAGGTCTGTTACAGGGGACACCGTTTTATTGATTTACCAACACAAAGTGCTGCGGCCGCCCTGAATAGAAATCTGTTGCTGAAGTGTAAAGAAGGCTTGGAAAAAGGAGGAAAGGGCTGGAAGGAAGGTAATCTACTTGCTGAAGCTAAATGAGAATTTCAGCCTGGGCGTTTGAGATGATAGGCGATGAAAGTGTAAAGGTTTAGAAACATTCACAGGAACGTGGGAACGCCAGGTGAAGTTAATTTGCTTGCCTTTTCATTGCGTTTGCACAGGAGCACCAGGCAACACTAAAGAAAGGTGAGATGCTGGGGCTGTTTCTGCGTTAACTGTCCGGCTCTGCTGATGAAGGAAATGACTGTGACAAGCTGAGAGCAGTTGGTGCAGATGCAGCTTGCTGTGCTCCTCTGCTCTGCTTCTCCTCTCATACGGCTGATGCAGAGAGAAATGTTATTTGAGGGGAGAGGGGGAAAAAAAAAGAGGTAGCATATGGCACAACACGGCTCTCAGACGGGGTAATGGCAACCATCTATCCCTGCCATCTGAGAAGAAGGTAGTCTGCAGATATGAAAGGACGGGCTGTCTCCGCAGAAAGCAGTGGGGTATGACAGTGCAAGGCTTCTTATGAAAAGACTTAAAACAAAACAACAAAAGCCATCTTTCAGATCTTTCATCCACCAAAGGCAGCTCTGACAAGACGCCATCAGAGTCAGAAACGAGACAGGGGAAACTCGTGTAGTGTCCAGACTCACTTTGGCATCAATTGATGAGGAGCTCTCAGAAACGCAGCTGCGAGCGAGCCGAGACTGGACGAACCCAATGTTTTCCCATGAACCGGACTGAGGGCAACCAGGCAGCTCCTGCTACAGAAACCCCCGTGCATCTATTTGCTGCATGATTAGCTCCTAAGTATATCATGACATCAGTCATTTCTACTCGGTTGTTTGCAAGAGTCTCCGTGGCGACAGCGGAAATGACAGCAGGCTCTGACAGATCTGACTCAAACCCCCACGCCGCCTGTGGCCGCGCGCCAACGCACAGATTGTCCCCGTGACACCAGCACAGTGACACATACACACAAACTGTAAATACGATCTTGATGAACCGGCTAAGGAGCCATTTTGAATGCGATATAAAAGCTGCACACGCTCGATCTAAAACAGAACACATATTTTCCCCACATAAAAACATCCCTTGTTATGATTTAGCTCCTCTCTTTGGCTTGGCGGAACAATGATGGCCATTATTCAATGTGCAAAAAACACAGCGTGATAAAGAGGATACTGAGAAGGTATTGTGTTTTACAATGTGCATGCTAAATCAAGACCCCACAACTCTAGCAGGGGACGGGGGTCATACAGCTAACGGTCTGTTTTCAGACGGCAATGCCTTTTGTTGGCAGGGCAGCGGTAATGACTGTGTCTATACATGCTACCTCAGGCTGGGCTTTGGTAATCTCTCTTCACCAGAGCACAGCACTGCCAGCACAGCAGAGGAGGCGTGGAGAAAGGGCGGGGGTGGGTGGTGGTGGTGGTGGAGAGGGGGGCGACAGCTTTCCCTCCCTCTCTCTGTCACCCTCTCTTCCTGCCCATCTGTGTCTCTCACTCCGCTCTCCCATTGTGAAATCCGCGTTTCATCACTGTGCCCTTACACAACCTGTGACTTTCACCCTCGCTCCCTTGTGCTCCGCCCCCTCTGTGTTTCAGAGACACAGTCAGTCTCATCCTGCCGCGCGCCTCCCTCTCCCTCATCGCCATCCTGCTGCATGCAGACACGCCCACACAGATGATCAGCAGACACTTCCTGCCCACAGAGTTCCTCAGGCTGCCAGTTTTCCCCCAAGTCGAGACAATCTGCCCTCAGTCATTTGTTCAGAGGACAGCCAACGTCCCCCTCCTGGTTGTCCTTGGAATGCCTCTTCCTGAATCCCCATCTCTCATTTAAACCCTGTCCCCAAAGAGTCAACAATGTTTTATTTGACAATGCATCGGCGGTTTCCAATGACGACGCACAATGTTCTCGCAGATTTACGCAAACCTAAATATTGCTAAACTAATTACTGAGTTGAATTATCAGAGGAGACAAAATAGATTTTTCTTTTTTTCACCATTTTGAGCAAACCATCCGTGAAAAAGCTGGCAACATATGCAGGATGAGCCCGGCCTCTCGCCCCACAGTATGTCTTCTGGGACTGGCTCCAGCCATCCCACGACCCTTAAAGGTTAAGTGGTATAGAGAATGGATGGACTGTTTGAGCATAAACAATGGTCTTTACCTTTCCTCCTCACAAAGGCCATTTCTCTCCCCCATTTTTCATTATTCTACAAGAAACTCACCGGAATAAAGTTGAACCCATCTGGATGTTTACTGTATTTCGCAGCCTGTTCCTGCACGACTCGAAAACAACACCCTTGTGGATGTGCCCACACCGCTGAACTATCCTTGGTGTTACATGACAGACAGTCAGGCTTTCATAATCCTTTATCTAACACGACCTTCCACCTGCTCCTCCTTTCCGCCCACTCCGCTTCTCTCCTTGTCGATTCCCTCGCCCTCTGTCTCTCCTGCTCCCTCCATGCCAGTCCCCTGGGCGGCCCCACTCCTCGACGCTGGGCCGATGCGTTTGCATGGCTGCACTGCCAGGGTGTATTTTAAGACAACCAGCATGTTTCTCCACGGGTACAGAGGCTAGGTATGACTCACAAATCAGATATTTGACCAGGACAGCCACACAGTCGAGTAGAGCTGAGGCGTGGGAGGAAAGTGTGGATAGCTCACAAAGGGGACCCCGACCGACCTCCATCTTTCCATCTGGTAAACAGACTGCTCTCCCAACTCGATTGGCATTTCAAAGAAATAATCACTTTCCAACAGGTCTCAAAGCGTCATTGGAGAGGTGTCTGTGCATAGGAGAGGCTCAACATCCATGTAGTGGTTTAAAGGTGTATTTCACACACACACACAACACAAAAAGAGCTGCCCGATTCAAGAAGCTGGCCTTTCAAACTGGCAATCAGACTTATACACCACTATCACACTTTAGGCTTTCCAACGTACGGATACTCGATCTCTTCAAGTCATTTCATAAAGCTCCTTATGACTTAGTCTTCACACAAAGCGACGCAGAGAACAATGCAGTTCAGCAGAAGGGCCTCTCTCAACAAGCCTGTGCTGCGTGCTCCCTCCAGGTGCGACAGAAGAAAAGAATCAAACACAGCCTGCAGGTTTATGACTAAGTGTTATCAAATATATTCTTTTATATCCACAGGCTCTCACATTACAGATGGCTGTATTGATTTTTCCTGACTGCAAAGTGCATTGGACAGAGCTTTGTTATCTATACCGTGTTTCTTTACAGCCTGGTGGATAACTGCTTTTTTTTTTCCTCTCTGAGAAATATGGAATATCATAAAACCCACACTGAAATCTGCATGCCGTTTTGTCTTACGTTCTTTCCCATGCACACACCTGAATACAAATGCACATGTGCGTGTGGGTGTTGTTGTATTCATCTCGTCTCTGCCTCATTGTTCTGTCCGGCCCCGACAGATTATTCACAAAAGAACAAGCATGGTTGCATGCTCCCCCACCACTCCACCCACTATCACCTACACCTGGTGCATGCAGGGTTTGACACATTCATTGTCAGTCATGCGCCTGCATCACTCTGAACTGCATCCCGATGATTCCCCTCTTTACTATCCCTGCTCTCTCTGTGCACAGCTCTCTCTTCACACTCAACAGAGCATCATCTCCAGGCCCATTTCTCCCCTAATAGCACAGACAATAAGGGTGAGGCTCTTCAATCTTATCTTCCTCTCTGTCTGCTCCTCACAAAGCGTTCTTTAGCAGGGCCATGTAATTACACACTCATCACAGCAGTGGAAAATATCACAGTCATCCTACTGCTTCTTTTGGTGTGTCTGGGATCCGTGCAGAACTAAACAGAACATTTTCACAGGCAGTTATCTTCGCACTCGGCATTGCCTGCAGTGCTGCCTTCAAGTTCTCCTCGAGTTAAGATGATGGCATCTCATTGGTGACACCTGCTCTTCATTACATGCACCAGATCCACCCCATGCGGATTTGTGTGGAACAGAAATTTAGCGTAAGTGCAAATAAATAAGCCTTTCTGTAAAGACCCTGTACCACCGAAAATGAGCAGAATGTAATTATGCACTCGGAGTGAGCTACTCATGCTCAATGACCATAGCTTTAACAAACTGACATAAATGCAAACAACATTACAATTTTTTTTACAAGAAAAGTACTATAGTTAAAATGATATA
>JAFBJQ010000129.1:114435-219389 GCA_016785345.1 Trinectes maculatus
TCTCTCTCTCCAATGACTACATGAGAGTAACTTTGTGTTTTCTCATTTCCTTTCTGTCTTCAGGTATCCCTGACCCCGCGGCTGTAGGCTCCAGATATGACACGACTGCTTCACTTCTCCCGGATATTACTGCAGCATAAATTATTATCGGACAAAACCCGGCCAGAGCGGTTTAGCATAAAGCTGACTGACCGACAGACTGGCGACTCTAACTGGCCCTAAAATTAACTATCTATAATACACAGCATTTTATTGGTTGCTTGTTGGTGGAAGCAACAGCCTGAGAGGCCCAGTTCAGGACAATAAAGTCGCTCCACTCTGCACTCTCTCTAGCTCCTAATTACAAAAGCCTTTTTGTTTTTTTTACAAAACAAAAGACAGACAGTCAGAATATTTTTTTCAGGAAGAAATTAAAATTTTAAGATCAAAATATGAACTTTAAATCAAGGATGCATGGTCGCATTATTATTAAATGTCTTTCTTAAATGCTTAAGACTGCAGAATAGAAAATAAGAAAAATATCTAAATGCCAGGGCGAAATGTATCAAGTTGGTTTTGCAAAAGTTGTTTTTTTTTTTTTAAGCAGCCTGGACAGAAAAGTAGATCAAATTTGTGCACATAAGGCCACCTCCCTGGTCAAGGCCAAAATATGATTCAGTTGTCGAGCACAAATGAGACTCATCAGCTTTTGCTGTACTTTGTGTTTAATGACCATATGTTGGCTAAATGAGCTCAATCTGAGATGCTGTAATGGAGAACGCAGTCCATTTGAAGAATCTAAATTATAATACTCTGCAAAACAAAAGATGGTGATTATACTGTATGACTCATGTCCCATCCCTGTAATTGCTGATCATCTGTCCGACCCAAAAACCCAGTGAGCCAATTGTGTGAGATACAAAGATGGAAGAGAAGGATATCAAACAAAAACATTGCACACATATGGCATCTGCCTATTCTTTTTCAACATCAAACATTAACACTCGCATCACCTCAAGCACTCAACATTACACCTTGGATCAAGTTGTAAAAGAGACCGGCGTTAGGAAACCGTCTGCATGCAGGCAGGAGCGTAACACATGCAGCAGGATACTTTGTTGAGCCTTGTTTTGGGGCAAACAGATTTGACTAATGATTCTATACATGTAGCACAGCACAGATGCAGTCGCACCTACAATAATAATAGCAGAAATAGTTGTGGTCAGCATTATACTTTATATATTGTACTGTCCTGGGTAATGAGGGACATGATGGGTTACCATGTGCCTCGCATATTTAATTCAATACATAAAACAAAAAGAAATGCCACACTTTCCGCTAGCTTTACCCAGTTTGTTCACTATTTCAAGTTTGATCTGTGCATTAGTAGCATTATTTCTTCTTCAGGTTCATCTGGTGCTGTTTGTTGGCACCCAACTAGAAAAAAGCAGCAGCTATTAATCTAGAAGAACGTTGCATTTTCTTGTTACTTTACAGGTGGTGTCCCAAGAATCTTCAGACAAAGCTTTGTAAAGTCTGCGTAGTGTAGTGTAGTCGAGTATATCTGCTATCTTCTCAACCTGTGGCTTACTCTGATGATAATGATCAGGTGTCTAGTCATGACCTGAACATGGGCTCTCTGGTATGCTCCGTGCTGCTGGTGTGGTGGATCACTAAGGGCATCTGATTTGGTAGTCCCGTCTGCAACACACCGGCTCCACTCCACAGTCAGAACAATGGGCAATTGTCCACTCACAAAAAGCTTTTTGCAGTGCCGGGTTGAATAACCTGCCAATTCCGGAAGAACTGGCCACAGTCCTCTATCTGATAGAGCTACTCTGCGTGAACACGCTCGCATTCTCGCTGAGATGATGATTCATCTGACCAAGTGTCCGGACTAATAGATGGAGAAGATTAATGTGAAATGTGTTTTTGTGACACGCACATTTCACATAACTTCCACTCTCAGCAAGACAAAGTGTTGGGAGGCTGCACGTTGACATGTTTTCAGAGCAAGAGTCAGAGATGCACAACAGACACAAGATCAGACAATTACCCTCAGACAAGTTAACCAGCTGAAACAGAAATGCGCCTTCTCACACACAATGGAACTGTCACACACTACTACTGAAGGGTTATCTTTATTTTCACCAAGAGCACTACTGCGCAGCTTTCTCAAAACAGCCTGTGCATCTCAAGACTGCTAATATCCCAATCCATCAAATAAGCTGAAGTCACACAAACAACACCTTAAATATATAGCTAGCAATCTGAAACCCAGACGCTTTCAAACTTGTTGGTTCGCTGATCTTCCAAAGTGAAAACAAAGAGTGTTTTTTGGTGCCTTGTGCTCATCTAGTCATTCGTGTATTTTATTTATGCAGTATACAACACATTCAAGACCACAAATAAACAAGATCCACAGTTGTGTGGATTGTTCCTATTGAGTCTCAAATCTTAACTGTGCCACTTAACCACAGTTAAGTTGGGTTTGGGTATGTCTAACCTACGTGTGTGTGTGTGTGTGTGTGTGTGTGTGTGTGTGTGTGTGTGTGTGTGTGTGTGTGTGTGTGTGTGCCAGAGAGCTTCAATGACTACAAAGACGAGTTGTTTAATTTAGTTGAATATATAATCTGGCCAAAAAATGGGATCAACATGTACACAAAAACAGAACAGGAGAAAGTCATAAAGACGATAACAAACCGTTTGATCTGGACTGTGCAGAGATATTCTTAAACAAAACATTTATATGACATTTCCTCAGCAGCAGTGCAGGTAGATGGAGGTCAGACTGGCTGCTGCAACATACAGATGGTTCTGTATTCCAAAAGCCTTAATGAATTTACTGATATCACATCTGACTGGCCTTTGACCTCCAGGTAGAGAGCAACTGACACCTCTATGCATAATCTACTGATAAATGACATGCTATTGATCTGCTCAGCCCCTCTGTGGACCACATGTGGTGCTCCAACACTGATAAGGCAGTTAAAAAACACTATATTCTGTCATCAATAGCTCTTGTCCACTAGTCAATCGTCATTTAAGCAACCTTGTTTGAAATAGAAGAGCTTCCCTAATTTGCAATACGTCAGTGGTGATTGAGGTTTCCCCTGAAATCAATGCGGCTGTCATGCGCAGGCATTTCAGAGAGCACTTGAAATCCCACGGGATTTGCATCGGAAAACAGTAATCCCGTCAAACTGATTTTTTATGTATGCTCGGACTGCCACAGCACAGTATACGCACCTCAAGCTCACAGACACACAAGCATGTTCAAACAGCGCTCGCACACCAACACACATTCAGCCTGACAGGGAATAAAAAAAAACACACACTTATCTAAAATAATTTCGAGACAAAATTGGTCTGATGAAACTCCACAGTCCCACAATCGCTCCTTTAAAATCAACAGGTCTTTCAACATAACAACCCAAGGCCCATGTTGCACTCTAATAATTTAGTCTTCCTATAAAGGTCCAAATTGCACAGGCTGATATAATGGTTATACATTAATACCTGTTATTAGCAACCATTCTGATGCACCCTCTGGCTCTGCAGTGATAACACAACTACAGGACAAGGAATGAATCCCAATAACAGTCTATTATGTCCTGTGAGAGCGCAGACTGGGCCATTACAAACAGCCAACACACAAGCAGTTAGGAACACACATGTTGAATATAACATATTTTATGTGAACAATTCACTCATGTACAAAGGTATGAAGCTATGAGCATAGTTTTCTGACATGGGCAGTGAATTGTAACACAACACATTAACTTTTACTACTCTTACGCACTGTATGAAAGAGCATAATACTACTCCTCCATTTTATGCTACGCAATGGCTCATCTCAAAGGAAAACACATTCTCTTCACCTCCCATCTACTTAACAACCATAGTTACCAGTTATCTTACAAATAAAGATTTTATACTTTATTTGTAAGATATTACACAAATGTTATCAAATTGATTGTAACAGATTAAACTACTCATCAAACCACAGAATGTGTTACGGCCTCCATAAAACTAACTCTAGCTTAAACAGACTGTTTACCACTAAGTAGAATATTGTGATTTGTGATTATTGGCTATAAAAATCCATTTATTTGATTTAAAATGCAGTAGTAAACTGCGCATGAGTACATTTGATAATTGTCCTAATTGCATTTTGCATGTTTTATAACATTTATAAGGCATGTTTTTGTGCATTATTTTATAATTTTCAAACGTAAGTCACAGGTTACAACTACTGAATATTTTTTGTACCTTTATATTGTTGCTTTCGACATTAGAATATTTCTGCCTTTAGCCTAATACAATGAGTAAGAAGATAAAATACTAAATACAACTAAACTAAATGCTACAATGCATTCAGAAATTTCAAACTCAAGCATCTGTATCTATATGGCTCAATGGCACTAAAGGGAGCTGAGGAAATATAAGCACTGTAGCAGAAGGACCTAATGTGTATTCTCTTTCCTCTCATGCAGCTCAAGCTGGCGTGCAGTGCCTCTGTCTATTTCTTGCTGCTCTTCAGTAGCATGCCATCTACGTTTGAGCCTGCACACGGTCACTCGGTCTAAATACAGCTCAGTGCCACCAGTCTCCAGGGGCAGCGAGACAGACATGTGACAAATGCACCTTCTGTCCCTTTTAGGTCGATGGATCGTTGCTCAAAGTTTGCTTGGTTTCATCGCCTCTTTCCTTTTTATTTTAAAACGCACTCCGTGCAAATCACATCCTTAACCTAAACTGCCAGATCGATCTGGAAAATGCTTAGTTACTCAAAGCAAAAATGAAAGACAAGCATAAAGGCTGTAAGTACAAGACTGCAAATCAATAAGGAACCCACAAAACACAAACAAACACAGAGAATAAACAGCCCCAACATCCTTTTTCACCAAATGTACATAGAAGTACACTCGTCACACTATTAATTGAATTCAGGGAATTTTGGACTCAAGGCGAGAGGTATACCAGTTACATTGTTTCGATTATCAAATCAAAAGGCATCCGACTGTCGTACACGTACAAATCACATGAAGTTTATCTTCTCCAAGTAATCCATCTGTCACGAGATGGAGACTGAAATCTTCAGATATAAAGTATTGGACATCAGATCAATAATCAAGTGAAGGCAACCACATTATACATGTTTAATGGACAGCTGTTCTTCTGGTCTTAAGCCAAATATAGCAAGGTGTAGGTCAATAGCTGTATATAACGAAAATATTGCTCAAGGAGATTAATATTGCAAAGCAAAATGTGCATAGAGAAGAGCCCATTACACATTTGTATAAAGCTGGCTGGCAAATGTTTAGGCCCTTTAGTCTTCGGTAAGATAAAATGCAAAACCTATTGTGCGTTGAGAGGGAATTCTCCATGAGTGGTAAATCCACAAGATTAGCCTGAAGTGCAGTGTGAATTCTTGGGCAACGTTTCAGCAGTGGGTGTGAAGAGTGGAATGCAAGCGGTCAAACAGAGAACAAAGCAGAGACTCCAGGTCTAAGGTCTGATGCATTCTTTTCAAGCTGTAGACGCTTTCCCAGGCAGCTCCAAAGGCCAACTCACTCAAGTCATCTACCAGGAACTGAGAAACTAGGTTTGCTTATGGTAAAAAAAAAAAGAAAGATCCTATTTAAAAGGCAGATATTATTGATCTATATAAATATTTTGTGCTCTCATGAAATTTTCTACTGTGGCTTAAATGTTATTTAGTCACCCAGGACAGGAGTCTAGTGTGGTTGAGTAACTCCGTAATGCAGGCTCTGTCCATAATGTTGCATGGATCAGAGACCACAACAATGAGCCCTGCGATATCGCCTTTCAGGATTGTCATCTTCTTCTCCAGCAATGGGAACATTTTTTCCTTATGGTGGGGATGGGTGAAAGGCTTGACTAGCAGCCAGCAAAGACACTCTCACGATTCTTCACTCATCCTCATAAGAGGATCGGATGTAATGAGGTCTTCTACTGCTCGCCAGATAAACTTGACGAAAACTTCCAGCAAAGTCTAAGTGCTATTCTCCACACATTTTATGGCCACACCGACAATACATTTTGAAGAAATACTGGCGTGACCTCAGTGTGAGTGGAGCTAAGCTTTTAAGCAGGTGCCCTCTTCCCCCCTCCGATGCAACTGGGGAAAATGGTGGCAATAACTCCAGTGGGCGCATCAGGCTGCCACAGTCATCGAGCAAAGACCCCAAACGCAATGCATAAATAGGGGATGGCACTGCATTGAAGACACTGAAATGGATATTTGCTGACTCTTAGAAGAATTATTACACAACAACAAACTAGACCATCTCTGAAAATAAATGAGAAATGGGATTACTACCCCAACATTCATTGAGAAACATTTATTCACATAGCATGCTATTATAAGGATGAATAATAAAGTGTACCATCCCCCCCAGGCCTTTGGGAATAGCCAAGACCTTAATATAAGGCATGCATGGTTTCTCATATTTCCCCCATGGCAGGCTGCTGACCTAATGACCTCATGTCAGCACCAATGACAACTTGTCTGACACAGGGATATTTTATTCATTTTATTAATATTGCATCAGTGGCTAACACTGCATTGCGATTGTATATATGAAAGCAAAGTGTACCTGCTCCCCTGAATGCTGAGGGCAACAGCACTCTGTCATAACACTGTTTCTCCCAATAAGGGTACATCAATGGATTTTCAGAGAATTCAACTGTGAGGCAACATTTCTCTGTGTGGGTACTATCTCAGTCGGACGACAACAGTTTGCACAGTTTTGAGTTACATTTAATAGTTTTATTCATTTATTTTATATTATTTTATTCTATGCAATGCCATGCAATGCAATGCAATCCGTGTTATTGCTGGACATTCAGTCCTGGTGCTCAAAAGCAACACTGCAGCCATTTTGTTTATCATGTGATCGCATTCACTTGCATCCCATTTCTATCACAATACTCACATCAAAACCTGTTCCCGATCATTACGCACAACTCAATAGGATTGAACTGTGACCTATGGAAATAGCAGGATTCACCAACGCCCAGCTAACTTGAAAGGTGGGATTGACCTCCCCTTAAGTACATATTGATTGTTTGTATCCTTGTTTGTCTAAATGCATGCTTATAGAGCACAAGAAGCAGAAGAAGGTTAGGGACGTGTGGCTGGACTTGAGTGCAACAACAGGCATAGACTTATAACTATAGATAGACATAAACAAATCAATAAACAAAACTACCATCATAACTAAATCCTTTGAATATAAAAATACAACTAGTTATGTGTTAACAAAGAACTTTGTAGGGGTTAGCGAGTAAGTTGAGAGACTGGATTAATATCTTCATTGTCCATGTTTCAGTCATGCAATGTAATGTGTGAGTGGGGCCTTTGCGTCACACTTGCAATAAAAGACAATTAACTCATGCTAGAGAGAAAGTACAGGAGCCAAATCCATTTGTGTTGATCATGAAATATCTATGAGACAGTTGTGCTTTTAGTGCTTCAGCACTTGCGATGAATCCTGTTGTCTGCATATTCTATGTATCCATGTGTCTACTCATACAGTATGCGGCATGCTTGACATGTATGGCATATCTGACAAGGGCAGAATACAGTGTTGAAGATGTGACTAATTGAGCTGCACCGTTATGCATCTACATACAAATGGCAACTGTGTCTGGAAAAGCAGACATATTGAACCACTGACATTTGGTGTCACCTTCAGTACTTGTTATACAAGACACACACATTCCCCTAGTGTTCCTCTTTACCACTGTCAGCCAGACAGATCATACTGAAGGGCTTCAGTCTACCTCAAATCAATCACAGAGATGATTCCGTGGGAAAGAAAATGGAGACAGGGTTAGCAGACCCGAGCCTGTCAGGGCTATGAGCATAGATGAATTTAATGCTTCACTACGACAGCTAGTCTGAAGGGGCAGCTCCCCCTGACAGGGGGATAAGACGTAGTTCAGCTGCATTCACAAAAAAGTTTTGTCTTTCGGTCTTTCGAAGAAGACAAGTGTCAAAGGATATCACGCTGCACTCACTGATGTAAATGTCATGTGGAGAAAAAACAATTTCATCATTCATTCAACAGGCCAAATGCAAAAATGTGTCCTTTTAACTGCAGTACTGTCCTCCTCCTTCTGGAGAATGACCAGGTCAGGATTGGACAATTTTTCAAAAGGAGGACGACATCATAGCTCCTGGTAACAATCCAAAAGTTTGGCGGATTGATTTTTTTTTTCCTCCTGTGGCATTGTTGCTTCTCATTTCCAACACAGCACGAAAGGCAGTGAAATAAAAACATCTTAGCAGCAAATCGGCCTCACCATGGCAACTGTATTGATCAACCCTCCTGGGTCCTCAGAAAAATCTATCCCTCATGTCAATTTCTCAGCATTAACAGTTCAGCAGCTACTCATGTCCTGAATAGACAGCCATGATATTCAGCATCTGGGCAATAAAATCTAAAATCACTATTTAGCTTCCCTGACGATTCATTTATCACAGGGGTGAAACACAAATGACCTGATGAGATACACTGAGAACAAAGCCACAACTAAGAAGGGAGGGCCTCAACTGTATGATTTAAATTCTAATTTAATTACACTCCATCGTTATATGAATCAGATACAAACACAATTTGAATAAATAAGACATGAAACTAAAAACTGTGTCGACTCAAACTTATGTCTTTCGCTTTGATAAGAGGGAGAAAAAAAAATCAGCTTTGATTCTTTAATTATGCCTGAACAGGTGTTCTCTCAAGCTTTTGACACTTGTGAGTGGAATTACTTGACACTTGAAGGATTGCAGTTCAAAGCCATCTCAGAAACTTGTAATTTCGAACACGTACTGATCAAATGCTGTAAGACTAATACGAGTAAATGGGCCGGGAGTGCTGACTCCTGGTATGTATTGATTATACAGTATCATGTGGGTTCCCATTTAATTGATCAGAATTATTATCCATCCTATCGTCACAACCGGTACCAAAGGGGAGAGAGAAGTGCTGTGAGGGGAAAACAGATTGAGTAGTATAGCCTGGATTTATCCTCCCTCGGGTGTGCAGTATTTTCAGATGTGATTAATCCACATTTCTGGCATCAGAAGAAGAAAAAAGACACAAAGAGACGGACAGCGCTGCATGACAACTGCTGTCAAGGCACAGATTTCTCCAGAATGATTAAAAAGCTTGAGCTACAGCGCATCATCGCACAACACCTACACTCCTGCAGCTTGACACTCAAAGAATTGCTTGTACACCTGTTGTGAAGAGGAAATAAGAAAGGGAATTGCAAAATCTTTAATCCCTAAATTTCACAAGTGTGCTTGCTTAAAAGAGGGAGATTTCACAACACTTGCAACAAACTAATGAGTGTGGCGAGGATGCTTCAGAGCGTGACTGGAGGGTTTGGTATCATAAAAAAAAATGTTATTGTTAGCCCAGCCTTCAAATAGTGACTTGGACCCACAGGCAAGCTGAAGGTTGTGGTGAAAACCATCAGACTAATTGTCCAGCCAATGGCGCCAAAGGGGGAGGGGGTTGCTAAAAGCATTTTAAGTATTTTCATGGTCTTAAAGTTGCAGTTTAACAGCCAGAACCAGAAGCCTTAGAGCCAGAACCAAGGTTTGTGTTATTGAACTGAATCAAAACACAAGACTAACAAGTTGCAGCAGCACTGCAGTTTAACACTACTTCACTCACATAAGAGAAACTGTGGAGCAGACTGCATATTTGCAAAAGCATCCATGTCATAATTCAAGCAACTGCACATTTTTCTGTGGAGATGTGTTTTAAATAATTAATCTGTAGCACTGGTGCCCCGCTGCGTTTCCCATTCCACTGCAGCACCAGCAGTGGGTTAACTCTCTCAGTTGACTCCCAGCCGACAGGAATAGAGATGTTTTCCTATAAACCCAAGCTAACTCATTTTGAAATTAGTGGTGCAAATTCATTTCATTTATGTGCAGTCATCAAGCTCAATTAGGATGGCAGACGAGTCTGAAACAAGCTCATTTCACTAAGGGCCCCCCTGTAGATAAAATCAAGCCAACTCCAACATAAATCTGGGCTTAAGGAGTCACAGTAATTCATAAAAAAAAGGCTCCCAGTATTTCCATTTAAGCGGCTTATATAATTACGTGCAATCACATGAAGCTGGCCTGTTATTCTCAAGAGGGCTATGCTGAGTTTGGGTGTGATTGTGTCAGGCTGCCAGTGCCCACTCCTCCAGGCTCCGGAGTGAGACGGGAACAGACGGGAGCTGTTCTTTCAGCACCACCAGGGACACGCAACAGCACATTCAGCTGTCTCATCCAGTTAAATGGAGGAGAAAAAAACTAAACAAAAAAACAAAACACTCAAATTCCATTTACCTTTCTTTTACTTCAATGTTTTCACATGTGGAAAAAAATCTTTCTGACAATTATTAATTACACTAATTAAATTGAAATTTAAGTCAAAAAGAAGGTATGTTGCCACCTGAATATGGTCATTTTTGTTGACAGTAACCACACACTCTCCCAATATGAGATATGGTTTTGAGTTGTTTATCACTTATGGAATTCATGTCATCTGTTTCCCGTTCCTGGGAAGCCTATAGGTTGCAGTGAGGAGGCGCATCACGCGCCCCTGAAATTATCCAAATAGTGTGAACATCTTTCAGTGACATTCGAGACAAAATTATCTCCGCTAATCCCACAAACCTCCAACACACAGTGGAAGACTTGCCTGAAAGAGGCGTAGGATGTTGGCAACCATGATCGATACCGAACTCGCCGAGGCGCCGATGACTCCCACCACTTTTTCGGGCTTGACAAACACCGGCGGCTCCCCGTTCGTGCACCGCACGTCGGAGGTGTCCTTCGTGATCAGCGCCTGGACGAAAGTTAAAGACTGCTCCAGCGCGTAGGTATCCCTCGAACAGGTGTCCAGGACGCGGGCGCCGAGGGTGATGTTGGGTAGGAGCTGGTCGTCCTGGTTTATCTGATCCAAAGCGTACATCATGGCCTCGAGCCGCTGAATGCCGTTCTCCTTTTTGAGGTCCCCGCACGGCGTGCCGTCGGCCCCTCTGGCGTGGACCGGGAAGAGTCCGCCGAGGGTCAAGTGGCCCTCAGTCCGTATCGAATGGGGCGCATAAACCTCCTGTGCCAGCGCGAAATCCACCACAGTCCTCATGAGCCAAATCGCTCTCCATATGGAGCCGAGCCTCGCGCACAGTCGGGGACAAGCCATAGTCAACTTTTACGAAGGATGGAGTCTGCAATCAGCTGATGATCGGAACCAGGGAGGAGGAGAAGTTTGTTAACGCGAACCCATCCTCATTGTCGCCAGGGAGGAGATTCAACAAGCTGGTCCCAAGGAACCAATACGCGGTGGATGTCTCCGACAAACTGCGCCCATCGCTTTGCTGCGTGCAGGAGTGGGGGCAGCTTGTTGAATGGCGAAGCCCCTAACGGTAATTCAGTCCCCTCGTAAAAAGCAAAGCTCCATCCATGAGTATTAAAACACCAGAGAAAGATCACGAGCACCTGATTTAGTCCGTTTCTCCTAAAGCCGGAGCGCAAATGGAAACGCAGCGATGAAGCCTCTGCTGCGAACTGACATATCTTCACAAAGGCGAAGCGGATATTTTTTTGGGACCAATAACACGGAGTGGGCTTCAGGGAATCTCTCTCAGATCCAGTGCTCAGATGTTAGGACCGGCAGAAGTGGGAGACATTCTCCTCGCTCGGTCCAACTCCACGGAAGCGCGGGGATGGCTCGGCTGTGGCGCACGTCTCCGGGTGGCGCATATCATCTCCCCGAATCTACAGGAAATAAAAAACAGGAAAGGAAAAAGGCAAAGGGAAAAATGCGTCCTGCGTGGGCTCTAATGTGCGCTGACTTAGCAGCAGACCGAGAAAACCCAGTTAATGAAAAGCTCTCGGGCTCCGTCGCTCCCCGCAACCGGTCGCATTTATACCAAATGAATGAGTCACAGCCAGGGATTCACCGCGCGCCGACTTTAAGCCCCCCTCTTCATTATGAGACGTCACTCAGGCGGGGGTGGGGTGGGGGAGTGTAGGAGCAGCATCGCTTCACGCTAGGGTTTTGTGGAAGTTGGCGCACAGTGTCCTCAGACATCGGTAAACAGGCGCACTCCCAGAATATAGTTCCTCTGCGTGCGTCTCCGCGCGCTGCGTCCCCGCGTTCATAATCTCCTTCTCTCGCTCTTTCCCCTCCATCCTTTATTACACAAACACACACACACACACACACACACATAAAGTCTAAGAGCGTTCTTCTCTTGTCTTTTTTATGCCGACTGTGGCAGGTATGAACCACAGATCTGTGGCATGGTGGAAGAGCTGCGGGTATATTATGAGGAGCTTTATCCGCCGAGTGGAAAGTAGCTTTCCTGAAATAGTTATGGATTCAACACTGATGCACCTTTAAAATGGAAAGGGGGGAGGAGGAGGGGAGGGGTGCGCAGGGTGAGGGAGAGCAGAACAGACACGTTTGGAGGGGTCCGTGCTGGTCTCCCAGGCAACCCTTCTTTAGAGAAGACACTCCTGATTCATCCATTGCGAGCGAGCGCGCGTACACACACACACACACACACACACACACACACACACACGCACACACACACACACACGGGCACACAAACTGGTGATAATTAACCACATCTTTAGCAGCGACGGGCCCTCACATCTTAAACAGACCACTATCATCCCCAAACTATATCACTGCACAGATGGCGCTTTTACAAGCAGGCGGATTATGACAGGTTGTAGTACGCACGAGCCAGGGATTCATTTCGTCATTTGTGCACGGATTCCAAATGGGATATCATTTACAGGAGCCTAAGAGTCAATTACAAAACAAAATATTGTTCATCGTGTTAATCCAGTGGGTTACAGTGAGGGAAAAGGACTTTGCATTTTGTAAATACATCATTCATCGACTAGCCTTCATTTTTAAGTAACCTTAGAAACTGACCACAGCACCCACAGGGCTGCAGCTGCAGCACTCTGGGAAACAGTCAAGCACCAAACTGTTAATGGATTATAGGATAAGTCAGTGAAGTCGCTTTGATTACACACTTGCTTGATTGCAAAAATAATAATTATAAAAAAGAATCACTTTTTTATGAACATGTTTGTTTGTTCCATTCAGTTCTATTGAAGTAAACGATTAGAGAGGGCAATAGAGTGCTTATTCAGACATGTCCTATTAACATTAAAAACAAGGATGGACAAATTCCCAATTAATTAGGTTGAATTGAGATTAATTCAAGACTAATCCTGTGTTTATCTCCATTAGCCACACTGACTGCATGAATATCTTCCAATCTGCAAATCATGCATGTCCAACTCTATAGATGATATTCTGCTTTTGGTTTAAATACTGTACACATGGGGCCAAGATTCATGAGAGGCACCAAAAATATACTGAAGGAAAGTGTGTGGGAGCTGCTGGGAAGAGAGTGCTGAGGAGGGAAATAAGGGATGCGACAGGGGAGGTAGGCAGATGGCCTACACCACTGTGCGCACATCGAGACAGGCAGGCCTGGAGAAAAAGCAGCAATAGTCCCTGCAAATGACACCCTGAGAGACTGGTGTCGCAATGCACGACACTAATTCCACTGCCTGGACTGCAGTGAGAGCCTGACTCCCACTTACTCTGTCAATGGAAAGGTTACTTTTGAAAAATGGGGTCCTCGCTGTGATTTAATTCACTGACTAACCCCAGGAAGAGGGGCTTTTCCCCCGGGGGGGTGGCTGGGTGATTTAGACTGAGATTACGCATCGTTTCTGTTTGGATCTTCTCTCAGTCTCCTCCTTCACTTTCACACAGACACATGGTCATGTGGCCGTGGGCGCGCACGCACACACACACAAACACACGCATACGCACACACTGAGATAAATTCCATTTCAATTTCATCATGAGATGAAGTAGGAAGCAACAAGCGAGAAGTAGCGACAAAGTATACTGGATAAGGTTTATGTTCAGTATGCAGTAGACCAAACAAATCTAGCCACGGTGTGCGTATGCCAGGGCGGCACTACATTTCACCATCTCCTATGAGAAAGGAAAGCCTCTGGTTCGAGCTTTCAGTAACATCTCGTCCCATTCCCAGTCTTCTCCGAGTCAATTACAGGCCTGGCACTGTGTGCTGCTTTAAAGAATGACAAACCATCGAACAATAAAAAGTCAACCTCCAGGACAAGAGGCAATAAGGGTTTCTTTTGGGCTGACACCAGGCACAATGGGGTCTGTCTGTCAAATTAATTAACCCAGAAACCTGTTTAATTCCCAGACCCAAATGAAAGGGCCAGCGTATCCACAGGAAAGAAATAACTCCAGAGCTTGAGGTAATTGCATGTCGAGGTGATTTGTTCGAAAGCACGCAGGCAACCAGCCTGTTTGGACTCATGCATATTCTGCGAAGGGTTAGGTGTTAATGTTAGATCAATGTAGGGGCAATGTTAGATTAGCAACATCAAGGTCGCTGAGTTTCTGAGCCGCTACGTCTCATCTTGCACCATCTGTTTTGGAAGAATAAAATCAGGCTATCCGTCGTCTTCTTTATCACCAAAGCAGAATCTGTGCCTGTGAGGAGAACAACATATTGTAATTCTACAGACAGGCCGTATGTGAGGAGAAATTCTTGCCTGCTCTGCTGTTTATGCCAAAGACAAAGCAGGTGCAATGCAGCTATGAACATGGTCTCCACACTTTCAATTATGACTGTAATCCATCTGTCATACCTGCCCACTTCTAATTATGTCTCTGTAAAGCTGCTGCTGTGCGCCCAATACCCATTCACAATCCGAGATGTCGAAGATAATGCACAAGTGACCTCTGGAATACATAAGTGCAACGGGTAACAGGAGGTCTTCTCCCCATGGTGTCTCTGAGACGCACAAGTTAAATGACAGAGATGCTTATACGGCAAATGGGAAAATGTTTAAGTGAGAAGAAGTAAAGACACAAGAATATTAACCCACAACTTTTGCTATATATTTCTTCTTTTTTTCATAGACGTGACAAGTACCTGCTTCACATTGGGAGCCAGCCTGGTAGCGATAATGATGAGGAGGATTATATAGTATTCGGCAGTGATGGCAACAAAGGTGCCGACCTTCCTCCCACGCAGTCAAGGAATCTTCCAGAGGCCCTATTAGTGGGTGACTGGGCATTTGTTTTGATGGCTAACCACACAGTCCACTGGACTTATGTGATAAGTGGGTGCAGCTGTGTTGGTTAGCCAGGAGGACTTCAGCTCCAAATTTAATTGTGATAGCAACTGGCTCCCGCCTTGTGTCTGTTAATTAGCCGTCCTTCTGAGCAGTTCTGCATTTCCATGAATTATCTTATCACAAGATGGATGAGATTTTATCCACAGCCTCTGTGAATGAGTCATAACATTATCTCCCTCTGTGTGTGTGTGTGTGTGTGTGTGCGTGTGTGTGTGTGTGTACGTGTAGGTGGAGGTGACGTGACATGACTGTGTCAGACAGGTGCGGACGACACGACTATCTTTCATAACGACTTCTCTGTCAAGTATTTGCTCTAACAAATGTACTATACTTCCACAGCAAATGATTGTTTTGGTGGTAATGTTTTACAACAATATTCAATAGCCGTTGAAGAGGAACAAAGTGAGGATCTAATGCGGAGTGAAATGCTGATTTAAAAATCAATAACAAGTAGCCTCTGAATAACTCCATAAAGTACTGACAAATTACTTTCAGGGGAAACTTAAAAGTTGTAGCTTAAAGCAACAGTTCACCATCATAGACGTCTTTTTTTGCGAGAATTCATAGTTAATTATTATTAAAAACTGCACTTTGTCAGTCTATGGTTCCCCCCCGCCATCTACTGCTGCAGCTCCGTTCTAGTGATGTGACAGAAAGGAGAGCTACACCGACACATCTTCACCCTCCACCCCCCGCACCCCGTCATCAGCTGAGACTAGAAAAAATTGCACCAGTGCCAAATGTCAGTGTGTTTCAATGAGCTTAGTTCGGACAGAGTAAAACAATCTACATGTTAATGAAGATGCTGACACCGAGACGCATACTGTCGACTGCAGATGGACATCATTACCTCTCCGTCCCTTAAAACTTTGAAAGGCAAGCCTCCCGCTCTGTGATTCATTTATGTTTTGGCAACTAGCCACATCCCGTCGACCCCGTCGAGTTAACATCTGGTGCATTAACGCCGCATTTCAAACTGCTCCGACTTCTCGGAATTGCTCGTTGTGTTACTGCAACTCCAGTGCGTCTTCATTCTTCCATATTTAAACCAATACACAGCGTCGCTGAAACTGCGTGACTGCCTCTTGAATTAACTGTAGTGCTGTTTGTGTGGGAAATAACACATTTTCTTCATCTTCCACAGCTCATTACCATATGAAGCTGCTAGCGGGGACTGTGGTGGAGGGCGGGCCCACTTATTTGAGATAACTGTGAGTGTTCCACCAGTCTTTTCTAGAGTGTAAGCAGCACACACAAAAAGGTACTCGCTCTACACATGCACACACACTTCAAATAAGAATTTACTTAGTCTGACTGCAATTCATCACAGATATGAATTCATCTCTCTCACTCATTAGGTGGAAATGAACTCTGGTCGAAATTACTGCACATAGCTATCACGGAAGGTGGAATAATAAATCACCCACGGTAGCTTCCCCCTACACTGCTCATCACCTCCTTTAGCTGGAGGCCAGACACAATTAAAAACGGTTCAAGTTAAACCGCTATCCATTTTAACCAGGTGCAAACCCGAGGCGCGCAGAGTCTGACTGTAATCCCCTGGGTTCATGTGTTCATCAAGCTCAGCGCTCCCACGGTCCCTTGGTATCATTCCGGTCTCTCTGCCTCTGCCCGTCTCCCTCTACGTTCCCTGTGGTTCAGTGGTCCCAGAAGAGCGAGCACCATGGCCGGAACTATGAGTCACAAAGGCTGCCTTTTCCTCAAGGCCGCTCCACTGTCAGCACACTGGGTGACTTCCGGACTCATTCCAGCTGATCTTTCACATATATGGGAAGAGTCAAGGAGAAGATATATATTCAGGCAAAGACACCTCCTGGGTAACAATAACCAGGGCTTGTTTTTAATGAAAGGCGGTAGTGGTCAAGTCAGGGTGCCTATCCCCAAGTGACGTCTTGCAGCGAGAAAACGTGGCCCTAAAAGTGAAAAAGGGAAAGCGAAACAGGAAGCGCGCTGTGTTTACAGAGTTTAGTGGGAGGAATGATCGTCCGTTGTAGCATTTAATGGGTGCCCGCCAGTGTTGAGTGAAAGGGAGTCCTGTCGAGCAGGGCACAGCACAATACAGACAGAGCAGAATGGCACTTCTTATGGTTGCTTGGGGATTGAATAAAGCCAAGTTCATTTGCTACATATCACGTTTTGTTACATGGTTCCTGACAGTTCTTCATATTTCATCCGTGGTGCCTGCAATGCAGGTTTTATATCCTTCCCATTTCCTCCACCTTTCAGCTCCCTTTAAGCCCCTCCATGTCATTATGATGTTTTTTCCCCCCTTTTGGAATCTCTTCCCTTTTGCGTTCAAGCTTCAAATCAAATCTATAAATCAAAGGCAATGGGAGAAAGACACGGGAAGTGGAGGACATTTAAATCCTTTCAGTGATCCCAAAGCTTCACAGGGTGAAATAAACAGGAAATTAAAACGGAGCTAGAAATGGTGGCAATCCCTCTTTTCAGGGGATTGAAACCAGGTGCATTATAACTATTCCTCCTGCTTTATATTCGGTTCTGCCAGGAATAGATTCTCCGCTCCATCATTAATTTGCTTAACAAAGGAAAAACACCCCCTTTTGTTATTTCACGACTGATTCCTTTTGTTTAAATTATTTTTGAGATTTTCTTATCTCTTCTGATGCAGCGCCACAGATACTCATCCTTATTAGGCAAAAAGTGTTAAGGTGCTCTTAAGCTGTGTCCCATATGGGTTCAGTCTTTCATCAGAAGGAATACAGCCTGGAACTGTGTCTGCACACCTGACTGCCTTTGTACACACAAACTGACGCTCAACAAAGTCGTTGACTGACCTCCAAATTGACCTTAATTTGTATAAAAGCATATTATTAGACAAGGTGGCGCCAGCACTGAGAAAACAAATTTGTTCACCCTTGACATGCACTGACCGTACTCATGAATGAGTGAGTGACCACAGTTTATCACAGTCTGCCTAATGCTGTGGTAACGTGAGTCTCTAGCCATGTTAGAGGCTGGACCAGGACACGGCCTTGTTTTCTGTTAAGTGCTCATGTCAGCCTGCAAACATGCTAATGTTTATTTTATGTCAGCCATCGTAGAGATGATCGATGATGGGACTGTCATTAGTTTCCAGTTTGTATTAGCCGTAAACCAAAGTAGTGTGCAAACTGTACGTTTAAGTAGATGGTTGTTTGAAGTTACTATAGTTCATGCTGTGGCAAATATATAATACAAATATATATACTGTTGTGAAATTGCACTCACAACAACAAAAGTCAAACTCATAGAGCTTTGAGGGGTAAAGTCAGTGAATCACCAAAGTCAGCATAGGAAGAATCCTCTGACGATTTGAGCAACAAAATTTCATAGCAAATCAACTGAAAAATATCAAGGTACTTTATGTGGAGCGACCCACCGAATAATATTTCCAACACAGTACAGGTGCTGCAAGAGGGTAAAAACAGTAATAATCAGACATTCACCCGTCTCCAGACTCCGATCAAAGAATCAGAGTCCTATTAGTCTTTTCCAGTCAAATAAAATGAAATGTTTTTCCTCTTCAAGAGGCCTTTTGCAGAATAAACTGCAGAGACATTTATCTGAAAACCGACAATGACGAATTCAGAAATACATGACACTCACTCCTACATCTGTGTAGAGAAGGAGAGGCTATCGCAGTCAACCGTTATGAGTCATGTTTTTTTCTTCACAGCCTCTTTGCAGAATTTTAATTAAAGCTAATCCCACACATTCATCACACTCTGTATGATCACCCAAACAGTTTTATTGATTCACCTTCTATAGATCTTTACATAAAGTCAAACATGCCGTTGACATAAACATTCATTTCACACAACATTTCTTGACAGGAGCCTGCAGCTTAATGTTGCACAAACACAAACAGATCTGCTGCTTGTGGTGCTTAGATCAATATTTTCCCTTCATTGTTTTCGGCCGACGTGTGAATGTGAAATTTGAAACGCAAACATAATCACATTAAAATGACTGTACTATGAACAAATTATACGTCTGGGTCTTTCTTCAAAAAAAGAAAAAACTCCTCCACAATAAATCGCACCCCATCAAACCCGTGTCACAAATTATAGCACTCAGAGGAAAAGGCTGGAATGAGAGGCATGCTTTTCTTTTAAGTGGTGGTTTACAATTGAAGCGTAGACACTGGAGTCCATAAATCGCAGCATCAATTATTAACCCAAATCTGTTTTAATGTGCCAAAAGAACCCCCAGTGGGCAGGCTAATGTAACTAGCAGGAAACGAGCAGAACAGCTAAAATGACCAGTGTGGCTAGACTCGGGCCCTTTTTACGTTGGAGCTGGCCCAGAGTGCAGGAAGGCATCAGACGCAAACCCATCCTGTCAGACATCAGGGGCCATCAGGAGCCATATTAGCAGCTAAATAATGGAGAAATCCATTCGTTTGCTGGTGGAAATATGCTGGTGGATTGAGCCTTGAAGACATAATTGATGAAGGCTGCAGAGACCGATTCTAGGCAAAGCAAGGGCGTCCCGTTTGCTCTCAGGATGCTTTTAGAAAACACGTGTGCCAAAGATCACGAGGCAATTCAAGTGATTTGAGAGTGCACTGAAAGCAAACAGCACACCATTAGAAGACAACCACAGCGATCACAACATAGCTGCAGGGATGCAGGTAAATCATGATCAGAGGCTAGCACCAAAAGCAAATAGATATTTAGTCCCTCCAGGGTTAGTAATTTCCGACGCGTTCATTTTTTGCAATGAACGATTCCCAGCCTTATTAACCTGCTGGAGACGCGAACACAGAACGGAGTACGATAAATGCAAAACATCTTAAGGTCTCCCAACATGATGGCTGCTGCGCGGGGAATTTAGGTAAACATCGTTATACCTTATCAGTTTCACTTGAAAATTCAAAGACAAATCAAGGAACGGCAGATGAAAAAAAAACAGGTTAGAGAAAGATGATTAAGCTTTGGAAATAACAAATTGAACCTGCCGAATACTGGAAATGCTGGAGGACAATTTCCTCTGCATTCACTTCGGTTCAATTTACAAATCAAGTTTCGGCTCTGACGATGCTTGCCTTGCTACCACTATTATTATTTAATTATTCATTGTGCTTTTCTTTGGTGTGGGGGGGGAGGCATGCTGATAGAACATGATCTAATTTCGACATGTCAGTGCTTGCCAATTGTCTCCTCTCTGTGAACATAATGCTAAACCTGTAACTGTTTTTTGATTTTTTTTTTTCACATTATGCCAGTCATTGAGTTGTTGTTGTTGGGTTTTGTTTTTTGTTTTTTACTTATTTAGGCAAGCAGCTTTATTTCTGCACAGTGATCACTGGGGAGGCTCCACAGGATGCACTTCCTTCATCTCACAGAGGGGAGGAGGGGAGTATGTGAGATGAACACTAAAGATATCTCATTAGTACCTAACTGTCCTGCTTAGGCTCCGGATTGACAGGGGAAAAAAGGAAAAAGTGTTCATACAGGCTGCACCATAAACAGTGGCAGTGATAAATATCTGCTGCCACTTCCAACATGACTCACTTGTCTCAGTCGGAGCTTTACTGCGCAAAAAGGAGGCTGGAGCGGAGCGACCACGCAGCCGCTAACGCATTCTTATCAGATTACAGAAAATAGATGCACTCTATTAAAATACTTATGTTACCGGAGAGTGAACTAAAGCCGAACGCATTTCAGTATCAAATAGTGAATAATGTGCATAATTTCATCAAAGCACACACACACACACCCCCACGAACTGATGCAGGTAAAAAGCCATACGAGCCGTTGTTATAGACCCGATGGCCTATCCATATCGTTTTATGTCTGCCTCGGTTTCTGGTCTTCCAAGTGGGCTCTCTAGGCCACCGGCACTCACTATAGGCCCATCACTCAGTGTGGATGGGGTGTTTGGTCTGCAGTGACGGAGCTGCAGGGCTGTCGCTCCTGCAGAGAGAAATTGGGCCTGAAATGATTGTACAGACAGCCACTTTCACAGAGACATTTTCTGCGAGGCAAGTGGCCATGTTACACTACCTTAGTATTTCAGCAAAGGAGGATGTATAAATATCCATTACTTGAAGGTTTTATATATATACATATGTACATACAACATTTGCAGCCACTAGAGGTCCAGGGAAAGCGACCCCACAGCTGAATTGTGAGAAGGCACTATAAAAAGACAAAATCCAGCTTGTTGCCATGTAGACTAGAAGATGTTCCGTCTTATCCAGAGATTAGTGCATCTGTTATGTCTGAGCCGCTGTGCGAGATGCTTCAGACCGCAAATTTGTGTTTTCAAAACTTATTTAGGGGTTTAGCCTTGCCGCTGCGAGCACACTAAGCGCCCAGCAGGCCTGAATGGCAGCTAGCAGCCATTAAGCAGGGCGAGCTTTGTGAGCACCCACAGACTGTAAATGGTTTAATTGCCCCCACTGTGGGTTTACAGAGTGTGTTCACTCACAGACATCACAGTGAAGGAAAAGGGTGAAAATTAGTCTCTCCACCTGGGGGTCATATTTACATCCCTGTAAGAGTTGGAGCGATCCTGCATTATAAACGTGGAGAGGAGGGGAGGGGTATGCGTTAAATAAAAGAATCATTCCTCCAATATGGAAATTATTTATTCTATTGAAAGGCATTTAAAGTGTCCCGTAAACTAACTTGACATTTTTTTTTACATTTCAAAAAGGAAAATGAATCATAATGCTAAACAACTGTGTTTCCGTATACTATATTATTATTAGATTACTATTGATGATGTGTTAAAATATTAACCAAGTACTTGGTCAGTGTGGGCTGTTTGACCGTTTAATCATTAACGGTACATAATATTTTTTGAACTCACCATATCTTAAAAGTCTTACAATGTTTGTGTATACATTCTTAATGTAGGGAGTAATTAATAAACATATGTGCAGTAATTATTTAATGGTAAATATGAATCATCTAATAATGAATGCTTCATAAGTCATTATTTAAAAAATGATGATAAGTGACCAGTCAGTAAACGGTCCCATTGGCTGGTGCACATCCTACTTGGTTCATTGTTTGAGCTATGACCTGTCCAACTCACCATCTGGAAAAAGAGCAGAATCATCCAACATTAATCTATGACCAATTTATTTGCATGCACAACTCCTCTCCTACTTGCTATATGATAATATGGATATTTAGCTGCAGACATCTGCTGACTTTTAATGTGAGAAATTCAATTCCATGGAACCACCACATCTACAAGGGGTATCGTTATGATTAGTCAGAAGAGATTGAAGTAGTAGAAGGAGTTTTTTCTTGGAAACACACACGTATGTATATGGGAGATTAGCAAAGTGCATACTGGCAAGATAAGTAGTAGCATTAGAATCAATGCCACTTAATTAAATCTTGTTTACTTGCAGTCATTAGCATGATTAATCTGTGTTATTTCAAAAGGCGACAGTGTTTTTTCCCCCCCCACAGGATGTTTACCTGAGAAATTCAGACTGACTACCTCACAAAATGCCAGACACACTTGGGTTTAAGAAAAAACTGGCAGCCCTTTGAATAGAATTACTCCATTCATTTCCCCCAGAACAGTGAAAGCACAAAGAGCACATACGCTGCCAAGCAGCCTTTGCAACAGGAACATAAAAAAAAAATCTTAAGAATCCTCCAACCTGCATTCAATCATTTCCTTTAGTTGAATGCACAGAACAGAGGTGGAAACAGCATAGAAGGTCTATAATCTTGCAGCCTTAAACAAAAACAAAAAAAACAAAACAACCAAATGCGATCAAGCACTCCTATATGCAATAAAGCAAAGTGGCAACAAAAAAAAAACAGCTGCTATCTCTGCAGTCTCCAGTGGCTAGTTAATTTTAGAAAGATAATCTTCGGCAATATGCCTCAGGATTAAAGCGGTAAAAGTCCCAGCATGGGAAAAAGATAAGGCGGTATACTCATTCTGTATGAGAAGCAGCCAGTGCATTTGAGGAACAGGGTACAAGTACAATATTTTTTTCCATACTAATCAGCATGCATATCGTGCAAAACAAACACCAGTTGCTCAACGACACATCTTTGTAATTTACCGCTACGCCTCTGTCGGCAAGCCACAAATGATGATCGTGATGACTGCAGTTCATCTTTGGCTATTAGCATTGTCTCTCAAGGCTGTATTGCAGTATTTTCTCAAGAGATTACCTGCGGGAGAGAGGAATGCCACATCGAAGCAGGGGAAGTGCTCTCCATGGCTTAATCAATGTCATTTGCATATGCAGGATAAATGTAAACCTCATCAGGGGGAGGTTCTCCACCTGAGGCTTTGACTTGTCCTTTGCTCTGTATCCTTTTCTCATGAAAGGCTCCCTTGACTATATTCATCTTGCCATGGGGAGGAGGGGGGGGACCACTATCCCACGATGTGCAGAGGGAGGAAATTCGGTTGGTTGGACTCCATGTGAAAGTGCGAAGCGATTCACAGAATAAATAGATGAGCTTGGCTAAGCAAAATGTTGGGGTTAGTGTATAGACGAACTGCTGTAATGCTGTTTGGGCCTGGAAGTCAACCAAACAGCGAGTGCAGCTGAATAACAATGTGTGGATTTGCAGGGATCGTGTTGAAAGTCTGAGAGTGCAGGGCAAGCTTGGCCTACGCATGTGCTTGCATCTTGGGCTGCCGCCAAGGTTTTTTTTTGTTGTTGTTAAACACACAGCCAGGGGTAACAGCTGATGTTCCCCTGCTATTTCTCTGCTGCACTCTAACACAACACATTCCCCCATAAATGACAGGAAAAAAAAAACAAAAACAAATTCTGTACCTGAAGATGGAAGAGCCGTTCCTCCATTGGGAGGATTTGTGACAGAGGGATGCTGAGCAAAAAAAATAATAATAATAATAAATAAAAAAAATAGGTTTCAAAAGATCCTTTTAGTCCCTGCACTGTGGAGAAAACCTCTTCATTCTCACTAGCGTCATTCTGTACAAGACAAGCAAATTTACATGGGCACATGAACGTGACATATTCCCGATGCAGGAGGTGCTGAGGAGGAGGAGGCTTCATAGGTGGGCAAGGCTGATAAGACGACAGCCAGAATTCGAGGGGCTGGAAAACCAGCATGAAAAGAGGATGACGGAAATCAGCATGAGCTGTGTTTCTCCCTCACTCTCGCCTTTTCAAGCATCTCTATGAAAAGATCCGTCACAGGGCGAGGTTGAGCAGTGGTGACCCACCTCCACCAGACCGGTTCTCCTCTTCGTGCCATTTTTCTTTATGGTAACGTCAACCCCTGGGTGCCACTACTTCCTGCACTTCCTCCCCGAGCCTCATGAGAATCTGTTTATAGGCTATCAAATGGATTACAAACTCATTATCAACACAGCTCTTTGCTATAGGTGCCTGGCACCAATTTTTCTACCATGTCAGCCACAACAACTAGTGCGATGGCAGGAGTCGTAGTGTGTGTGTGTGTGTGTGTGTGTTTTTAGTGTGTGAGAGAGAAGTGGTCACATTAAATTGTACGGTTGATTCAGTTTTACGCGATTTCTGAAGTGATTGGCTACTGAGCTTACCGGCAGACGTAAACTTCCTGACCATGACAGGGAATTATCCTCCGACACGCAGCAGCAGTATATTCACCAGTGTGTAAAAAATACTATCACTACTTTGGTTTTTCTGCTCTACTTTCATTTTCATTGCCCCGACTGCGGTGGGGTATCAAAGCTAGATAAGCATATCAGCTGCAGTGGGCCGTGGTGGTGGGGCATGTTAGTGTGATGCAATGTGATGGAGGCTTTGTGAAGGTCTGGGCTCAATGATGCCATACGCGAGACACTATAACATCACTACCTATTATGAATTCACCTGCGAAGGGTGATGGGAGATTTCAGCTTGGAAATGACAGCACTGGCCAGAGTCTCTGTAAATCAGATTGATGATCCATTTTCCCTGCCCCGGGGCCACAGTAATGTAAGGGCCTGGGATCCACGGAGGCTGCACAGAGACAGATGGGACCTTGTCGGCTATGACCTCGCTGAGCCAATATTTCTCGCAGGCCTTGTCTGTTGCCTCATCATTAAAGGTGGTGTGGCTATTAACATTGCAGGGATACTTCAAAGACACTGTTTACTCGGACAGGACACGTTGCAGCAAAAGAAAAATCACCGCAGCAGAGCGACAAGGCAAAGAGGAATTGTTTCGGAAACTGTGAAACGATTGTGTGTGTGTGCAAAGTTTTTCACAGTGCAATTTTTTTTTTGAAAATCACACACGCTGCGCTTGTCAGACATTTTCTAATTCAAACACAGGGGGGTTAAAGTTATGCTGCTGTTTTTGCAAAGATATTTTAAGAAGGGCTCCTGGTAGTAAGCCAATTTTTTTTTCTCTTAAATTCGGCAAATATAAATTAGACAGTTTAGACACAGACTAATCCTCATGTTGCCATGGCAACAAATAGAGGACGTTACTGAGTCATCGCTTGTAATTGGTGGTTTGGTAACAGTGTTCTTTTATGTGTAATAGATGGTAGAGTTGTTAGATTTGCTATCAAAAAACAACTCTAAAATATGCACATGACACTGTCCATTAATAGTTAAAAAAATAAATGGCTTCACTTAACTTTCCATTCCTGTCTTGTAATTTGAGTAAATGTCATTAAATATGGGACATTTGATATATAACAAGTCACATGTTATCGCCATGCTCAACGTGGCAGTTCATTTGATCAAGTTTTTCAGCACTGGCGAGTCATCCGTTTGCTGCTCTGTGTAATTTTAAGCCTCGGAACGCATCCACTGACATTTGGAGCAGCTCCCAATGCCGGACTCGGAACGCACAATCTGTTCTAGGAAGCAGTCCAGTGGGTCACTGTTACTCCGCATCAGCCAGTGAAACAGATAAGGACATAATCAGAACTGAAAGGTGCAAGCCGACTTCCACCGGGACTGAACTGACAGATGGGTTCCCATTTTTGTTCCAATGCTGTCTCTATTGAAATGTGCTGGCTCATGTAAACAACTTTCTTTTACAATCCAAACGCTACTTTAGTGCTTAGTATACAATAAAGCACAACCCTCAAGCCCAAACTCTCTTATCTCCACTTTCTTATGTCTCATTAGGTTTGGCTTGTGATGAGCGTCGGGGGTTTTGTAGGGTGGAGGGTTTTGGTTTGGATAGACTTTATCAGCAAAGCTATTAAATTTTGATAATGAAGTATACGGTAAATCCCCCATGTGCCCTTGTGCCACACGGTACAACCGGATACACATGGTACATCAGTGCACAGCGGGTGGTGACCAATGGGTGATCGCTCAAAAAACAGTGCACTTCCAAGCCCCTGAACCTTTAGCCACCGCCACTATCAGCTCAGCCCCCGATATCTGCTGGATTTGCTCTGGGATATAAGCAATGAATAAAGACTCTGACTGGGTTTAGAGCAGATTAAGTTTTACAAACATGTTGCACCTGGTGCAGTGAAAACAAGAAGGAAGAGTAGCAATCCTGCCTGTGTTCACTATCTGATAGTTGCAACCCCGATAATGATATTTGGTGAGCTTAATGCTTGCCCTCTGCAGGCTGCAATCAGTCTCACTCAATTCCATTTTAGCACCCGCCACCCCCGTTCACTTTCTCATTCTCCGCGTCACATTCACAGCGTGCGGCTGACAGCGAGGCATGATATACAGCTGCTGCTCTCAGTTTTCAAACCTCTGGCACTGCACTATTTTTTTTCCTTCATGTGATGTTTTCAAGTACGATGAGTGTTGACGTTGGAGAACAATCAATGAGAATCACTGCAGGTGGAGTGCAATTGTCTATCTGCCTGTTGTGTTTATTCTATGGACCCATTATCCTAAAGGTTCCCCTGTAGAAAAACAGTTCTGGCGTAGGTAGCTCGTTATTGTCCAGCTCAAGGACACCTCACTAGGAAAGATGCTGACATGAAAGAACCCCAAATCTCCACTTTAATTTTATGAAAGCATATTTTTCCTTAGCGCTGTAAACACAGGTTGCCCGTACATGCTCCACATTCAGATCTTCCCTCTAACATGAAGGTATAATGTCGTTCTTTGCCCACAGAGAACATTAAAGTTTCATGTGCTGTAAGGGAGTCATTCAGATGTTTCAGAAAGGTAGTGTAATACAAGTTAAATCCATCTGCGGTCGTGGTGAACCTCTGCGGAGGCCATTTTATTAGGAATTCCTCCTGAAGTGGAAATAATACATCAGATCCTCTCAACCTACCTAAAGGCTTTCAAACCACATTGTTACACAGTTGCAATAATTAACAGAGCTAACTTTTTTTTTACTGCGATTAATAATGGAGTACAGGATAGTGTTATTGAGTCACACACTAAATTGCACTCATAAAACTGACTTTCCTGAATGCACCAACTCAGACTACTAAGTGGGACAGCAGAAAGGTCAATGTGATCGTTACACAATTTAGCAGGAGCGTAATTATGAAATGGCCTAATAAGAGTAAATTCTAATTAGTGGTGGTGGAGTGACGCCTTCACCTCCGTGAAGCTAATCTAATTTTGATGTGATGCATCCAAATAATTGAACCCAATTTTAAGTTACTTGTATTTTCACCTAATCAAATACATTTAGAAGGAAAAGACTGCACCTTCACTACAGCAGACAGTTACAGGTTTGTTTACAATTTAGTCATTCATATTTCAAATAACATGTGACAATGCATGAAGATTAAACTGGTGTATCCACTGTAACACTGTTGGCTTAGGACTATAGATCGTATACAGAAATGACCCCTTACCAAAACACTGTTTACAGATAACACTGGCTCCCTCTCACGTTTCAAATGGCTTTGGGTTTTTAGTGGTTCCACCAGACAGAGCATTTCCCCTCTAAACTTCCCAGATGGTTTAGTTTAAATAACTGTAGGAGGCCCCAACAGGGTGAAATGATCCAATATTTCACCAAACAACAAAGATAATAAAAGAGTTTTTTTTAAAAAAAAAAAAAACAAAAAAAACAAGTTAAAATTAGTGTAGTGGGGCCTTGTTTTTCTTCTCTTTGCTTCATTAATCACCTCACGATCTTACCGGATTTATCTTATGACTCAAAGTAAACTGCTGGCTTCAGCTACCAATCTCTATAAAAGTAATTACAGAGCTAACACCAGCTCCGCCGGCTCCAACAGTGAAACTTTACTTGCAGATTGATGCTTCGGTGTAAACAAATGAATATGGTAACTTTTGTACATCTGTTACATTGGCACGGTACTGCCAGAGCAGGCAGTGGTTGACCTGATAAAGCTATAATTAGATATCTAACAGATCTGTTACTGAATTGGACATGATCTCTTTCTTCACATCTGATCTCAGGAAAGGTCCAATACAGGCCTACTTCCATTCGTTTTGTGATTTACTGCCCACCTCAGGCAATAGTAGGTTATTTTCTTTGGATGTTTGACGACCAGTCATATCAATCGTTTCTGTGATTTACGCCTTTACACCGTTTAAGGCTTGTCAGACGCAGAGGTGATCTGCTCTGCTTGCATGTGTGTATAAGTCAGTACAATGGCCATTTTTCTACATACTGTTTACATTTACTTAAGTGTATTTAAATTATAGTATGTTCATAATTCAATAATAGATTGCATCTCAACATAACAAAAATGAACAACTTTTCCTTGTGATGGTATTTTGTGATTGCTATTTTATTTGCTGCACTGACAAAAGGACAGGACTCTGCGCTGAGGCTTAAACATTAAATGACAGTCAAAAGCCATTTAATTTTATGGAGCGCCAAGTGGTATTAAAAATATATTTTAAAAGTTTTGGCATCCAATCAGCTTTGCTGCAAATTCACTTACAAAATACAATATTTTCCCCTCCTGTGCCTACGAAGTGGGCAAAGTTAGAATCGTTCCAGAAGACCAACCCGCCATTCCGCTAGCTTCAGCACTCAATAGCTCTATGATTAAAGCCAGTCTATTTTATTGATTGAAGAGGAAAGAGGGAAAACCAAGAATCGTTCTACTCCTCGGTCTTTGCTTCTCTATCTGTAAAAGCGGTGAAAAGGCCTCCCTTGGCCATGTCCAGGCAATTCAGTCGGAGTGGGCCTGTCCTTTTGCTCTGACTCCAGCCATGCTCTGTTACCTCATCTCATCAGCTGGGAAAGTATTTGTGCTTGTAGCTCCGGAGAAGGCCGCCACAACTTAAATTGAGTTACCTGTTCAGAGATGGTTTCATTTTCCACGGATGGCCCCGGAGATCCTTGATGGAACTGCTAACTGCTCATCACCCCTCATGTCCCCCAGTGTCTGTCTGAGCAGAGAGCAGCGACACAGTATCAGTGACATGGCTCAGGTGGCGCACAACGCCGGCTGCGGGATCCATCACACTATCCACTGTGGAGTGCATTCACATAAACCTGCTCCGCGAAAAAAAAAATATAGTGCTGTTCTATCTTTCGCCTCTGTGCCATTTCTTTTTCAAGCAGATCGAGCAGAGATCGTAAACTAACACAAGCTATTTCCTGAAATATTTGCGCCTCCTCTCGACTCCATTCACTCTTCACTGAAACACACACACAGCAGACGTAAAACCAATTGTCTGCATTTATGGTCAAACACCAACACATGTGAGCAGGCATTCCAGGTGATATATGTGCAATAGATCCCCCGCGTAATAAGATAATGATTAATTTTATGACTGTGATATATGTAAAATCTCTATAGTATGTACGTTAATCCATATCTATTAGGATATAATTAATTCTCAGAGATGTGTCAATATGCCATAAGTGATATGGAAGGGCAAAGGGCTCATGGCTTGGCTCGTGTCCTGTCTGTCCCCGTTGATAACCACAGGGCAGCAGATGAAGGGTGGAGAGGAGAGGTGTAACGAGGCGATGCGAGGAGATAAGAGCTGAGAGGATAAATGAAAGGAGACGAGGAAAGGGTGAGAGGAGGAGGAGGTGCAGGAAGCGAAGGAAGAGAGCTGGAGAAAGGTCCAGTAAATGAGCAAGGAGGAGGCAGGGGAGATGATACATCAGAAGAAGGAGACAAGAGATGGAGGAAAAAACAACAACTTGAAAAGACAAGGAAGGAGATGAGACAATAAGAGATAAAAGGGCAGGGGGAAGAGCAGACAGTCTGCCACCCCACAGTCACGTCACACAATTTACTATGTTCTGGCCCATAATGTTTTATAGCACAATCGCTGATAGCACAGTAGTCAGTAGTGATCTAATTTCACAACCCATATCCTTCAGTAATGTGAACACAAAGGGAGAAGCGGACCCATTAGCAGCGTCCAGTGCTCAGCCACTGCTACTCATGCATAATTGGCTTCTATGGAAGGAAGCAAGAAAGGGTAAACAGCAAGCAATCATATCAACTCCTGTGAGTCCTAATTGAAATCTGTTAACAATGAGCACAGATGACAGCAGCTGAGGAGACACGGGGATGTTCATGCCCTGCACATTCTTTCCTCCATGCTGCTCCCGGCATATTTACACGCCTGAATACGTGAGGCTGCATTATAATCAAGAGTTATGCTTGATTCCTGCGCTCGTGGGTCACGTAAACACAGCAGCAAAACATCTGCCCGTCTGAGCACACGGGTGAACCGATACCTCAGTTAATGACTGAGAGACTTTTTTATTCGTATTATTAAAATCTGTTCTGAGTAGTGCTGACCCGGCAGAGTGGAAATCTGGTGCATCCCAAACATGAAATATAGTCAGGACTGTCCACGCCACCACATGCAATTAAACAGGAAATAGATCAAAAAAAGAAGTTGCACAACATTTTTGGAAAAGTCAGATGAATAGATCGATATCTCTCGTGCCTGTTAAGTAGAAGCTCCAACTATGATAATATGACAATAATCCACCAACAAAACGTTTTTTTTGTTATACAGACAACTTGTAGTAAATCTACTGCAGCTAGTAGAGAAATTCACACACGTGCAAAACCATTTAGTGAAAGCACAACTTGCTGATTTGGTGCTTTGTTTTACGTACTGACTAAACCGATTAGACACATTAGGTTTGTAATTTTTACAGGTGCCACGATCGGTTCGGTTCGGTTTAGAGCTCAGATACAGAACACTATATTGGCTGCTTTTAACTTCCTGCAGATAAACCCATAGGTGTATCGCAGATGAAGTTCTGAGGTAATCTAGGTCAAGCGTCTCCATTACCTAGTTGGAGACCCACCTGAGATCACTGACCACCTTGATTCTTCCAATGTAAAATTCTCACAATCAAGTCTATTTTTAATGCAATAATAAAATAAATAAATAAATAAAAATAAACTACCATATGCTTGTATATTATTGTCTCATATTTCACAAGTACTAATATCTGTATTGACTGAGTTAATCCACTATTGGTTGAGTGACACATGAGACAGAACCTAGCTGTATTTTTTTATTATTCCATTTATAGTATTTGTTATCTTTTTCTTCTGGTTCCTTTATGTATACAGGACATGCAGCAGTCAGAGGGGGCACTTCATCATTCCAGTTGAGTCTCACGCCACTAGATGGTGCGCTTGTCTCTTTGCACATTCACGACACCACATCCACCAGATGGATTGTGTGGAGAAAAGCTTCAACCGGATATAAAATACGGCCTATGCTGTGTATACATACAATACATACAATGCATTTAAAAATCCCTATAAATAAAGCACATGTGGAGAAACCGAGCAGCTCCTGTGACGACAAATAATCCTGCACTGTTTGAAACTCCCTTTCAACAGAGAGCTCATCCAGACTGCACTTTTACCCACTGCATGAGTGCAAATAGATAAAACTCAGAATCTTTATCCATGCACTGACTCACTCATATCTGAGCAATTGGCCACCGGCCATGCTAACAAAAAGCTGTTGACAGGCAAAATAAACGCCAAACAAGGTTGCATGTGTTCAGGTTGAAGGGTTCGTAATTGGCAGACAGCGAGTTCAGCTGGGTTCCTGTTGGATATTTTTGATGCGTTAAGGTGGCAGACAGTTCAGCTCTCCCGTCTTGTCTTACCCCCCCACCCCCGCCCGTCACTTTCTTCAACATGTATTCAGCAGCAGTGGGGTTTTTTTTTTTCTGAGATTACAGGACATTACAGGAAATATAAATCATCTACTTGGTATTTATGGGTGTTATGAACATTAATTCAGCATTTTGTATTTATGAGCATGGTATTATTTTTCACTGGAAAGGGAGAATCGTAACTGGAGTGTTAAATATGTTTCTGCATCCTTGCAGGTCAGTGCTTTATTGCTCGATAAAAAATATTGCATACTGCAATCTGAAAATATAAAGCTTTTATATAAGCGACTCTTGGTGAGATACTCTGCTTCCTCAAGGGCAAGAGAGGAGCAGCTATTTCCCGGTGCCGCTGCATGTTTCATTTTTCTTTTCTTCCCTTATTCTCCACAGCAGATGGTAAAGAGAAAATCACTTTCTGCTGGGAGCAGGATGCACCGGGGTCAGGGTTTAAGCTTCGAGGCCTTCTCTGAACCTGACTGATTTGACGGGACTATTTTGCATATGGGATGCTGAGTCTAATCAAATATATGCGGAGGAACAAGGCGGGATTTGCAGAGCAGCTTGATACAAAGATACTGATTAGATTAGGGATTTTGCAGAACAGCAGGCTGGAGCCACACTGTCCAGTCTGACAACACATACACACAGAGGAACACGCTCGATCCAATACAGACACAGAAAGATTTGTTGACTACACTGTGATGAAAAAGGTGTTAACACCGACATGCCAGAGACTCTCATTCTGCAGAAGCTACAAAGACTATTAAGCTGTGGTGAGAGGCAATCAGCAGAAAATGGCAAAAATAATTGACTTGTAATTAAAGCGAGTAAGTGCACAGAAACCCCACCATCTTTCTCTGCCTTGTTTATCTGTTCATACTTTGATTGAACCGATCTCCGCGGACAAAGACGATTGATTGCACTCGAAAATGGCGTCTCTCGTACAGAATGGAAGTCGATGCCGAAAATAACGCGTTGCCAAAAGTTATGTCAACAGCATCAAAACGGGGACTGCTTAGAAAGAAGAACATGTTCCCTGCACAATTATACTGTAGCCCCTGAAATCACGCCTGCTCAATATTGCATCTTTATTTTAGATGCCTCATATGCTCATGGTCTTCTGAGCGCACCAAAGCATGAATCATTACAAGCTTATGCAGATGAACAGACTGGTGGCTAAGGCTTGTGTGAGCCGTGTACAATTGGAGACCTAGAAAGACGTGATTGGAGGAAACGATTCATAAACGGGAGCGTTACATAATACCTTAATCAATAACACATAAATATTTGAAAAGCTATGTACAGTAGATAGAGAGCCTCCAGAGAGTAGGACAAAGTTCAATTTGCAGAAAAATAGACAAATTAATTGGAGGCCATCTGAACCACATAAGCCCACATAAACATAACACATCGCAAATGTGCATGTGTAGGCGTACATATATATTTCTTATATATTGCAGCCAAGCTTATGACTAGCCCTGGGACAAGATTGTGTGAAGCACCACAATGCCCATGATGCTGTGTTCCTTTTGCGACGCGAAGGCAGCGAACGCAGCCTACCCTTAATCCTCTTCTTCAACACCGAGGAGGAATATTCTTAACCGATTTTAGACGGGCGCCTTCCATCTACCATTCAGCTTCAGCTTTCAGCAGCCGACTTCCTGTGAACTACACATCGGCTCACATCAGCCCACCTTTTGAGACGTTAACCCCATCCAGCGAGCCTGGATCAACGGGGAATTGAGTATGTGCCTCCGCAGAGGCAGTGAGAGACAGAATAAAAGCCCCAAGCACTTCTAAGGAGGTGGGGGTGGAGGGGTGGGGGGGTTAGGGTAGGGGTAGGAGCGAGGAAGTGGCTGCTGGGAGGCAAAGCTAATTCACTGTGACAGAAATCAGAGCTGTCAAGCCCACCATGACCAAGCAGCACAGACAGCGAATATCCAGTCAAAGCAACGGCTGAGGAGATGCAGGGATGCTGAGGGCTCAGTAAGAAAGGAAGGGATGTGCTGCAGTGTGTGACTGTGTAGTTGTTTGTGTGTGTGTGTGTGTGTGCGTGCGTGTGTGTGTGCGTGCGTGTGTGCGTGCGTGTGTGTGTGTGTGTGGCAGGCAACATCGATCCACTCAGGAACCATCAAAATAGAAGCAGCGATGTAAAGAGGCACGCAGGTAAGAAGAGACCTTCAACACAGGCGCCTCCAAACAGCACGGAGAGGTGAGGAAGAGTGGACAGGGTTTACCGAATCCAAGAATTCACAATAAACAGGTGTATTTACATCGAGAAGAGGTCAATTGCCATCCGCAACAAAGATGCAAACGCATCAACAAACGCACATAACCAGGAAGTAGCGGAGTAGACACGGCTACATTTCATTCCACAGGGGATAAACGGTGAAAGGTTACACGTTCTATTCATGAGAAACAAAATCGATGTACTACTAATATGGTTAGTACGCAAAATACTAAAAGTTTAATGGTATAGAATATTAATAGAACATTGTGGGAAAAGTGATACTGTAAGAGAGGGACTGAGAGAGAGAGAGAGAGAGAGAGAGAGAGAGAGAGAGAGAGAGAGAGGGAGAGAAAGCCACCAGCATCATTACTTAATGATGAGAGAGGGAGATACACGGCTGGTCTGTAAATGACACAGAGGAGGAGGAGGAGGGGATTGTTGGAGATTAAGTAGGCTCTGTGCTGTTTGTAATACACCGAAAAAGCACTGCGGGATGTTTGCTGAGCAGCACTCTCATCTGGGACAAGGAGAAACCCCTCCAACTTAGCTGAGGAGGAAGAGAGGAGCGGCGTGCGGCGTGTTGCAGGAAGCAGATAAGGACCAGGCAGCAATGTTGTGAGTATTTGGATGCAGTCAAAAGAGATAACTCACATGGAAGCTGGAATCTCGTGTTATGGCTACGCAGTTTCATTTGTGATTTCTGATTTGGAGTTTTTCCCCTTCACTTGTCTGGACATGGTATGAACTTTTTCCCCCTTTCCTCTCATACAGGCTTTACCAGTTCATAGCGGGAAATCTTCTCCAAACTGATCGACGTTTCATACACTGAAGTCACTCGATATCGACTGAGAAGCAACATCTTTCCAAGGTGAAGTATTTCCCTCTGCTTGCATGACCTTTAAACACTATAGGTCACTGAATGTCACATACAAGTTACTCGGTTTAAAATATGCAATGGGTAATTCTTGATTATTTATGGGAAACACCAAAAAGCAGCTGCCAGCTTGTAATGCGATGATTTATTCTGATATATGTTTTTTTTTTTTCCCCCTTTGGGTTTAGGACTGATTGGCAGATAAAGAGGCTTTGGGGAAATGTTAGCGTTTTATAACATAATAAACCAAATGAGTGACTGATTAACTGAGAAACATGATCAGCAAATCAGCTGACAGTGAAAATAAATGCTGCAACCGTACAGCTACAGACACAATGTACAATATTTCTGTAAACATACCCAAAGAAAAATACTCTGCCGTGAGTCCTTCTGATTCAAAACATGAAATAATTTTTTTTTTCAAGGAAATAAGGATTTGCGGCTGCTACATACACTCAGGCATTTTTCATCTTTGGCTTTAAATACTGAAGCTTTATCTTTGTCTCATGTGTCTATTGAACAATTCAAAGCAGCAGGAGGATCAACAATAAAAGAGTAGCTTTTTAATGTATCCTGCTATTTTTCCATTTGATTCTTGTCTACACAGGGAGAGTCGCTCGGAGTCGGAACCTTGGAGGAGTCGACTGTTAGAAACATGACTTCTGGACCGTATCCCGGCCCTATTCTGATGCTGCTCTCTGTCCTCCGTGTCACAGAGGCGACCTGCCCGACCATGTGCCTTTGTATATCTGACACTGTGAGCTGTAGCTCCAGCGGTCTGGCCAAGCTACCTCTGTCCCTACCCTCCTTCTCCACCACGCTCGACCTCAGCCACAACCACCTGTCCTGGCTGGGTCCAGGCAGCTTCAACAGGATGCCCAGACTGGAGAACCTGCGAATGGCCCACAATCAGCTCAGTGTCCTGGGCCACGGGGTGTTTCAAAACGCCTCTGGCCTCAGGCACCTCGACCTATCCTCCAACAAGCTGCACGTGGTGGAGCAGCACTATTTCCAAGGGCTCTGGAGGCTGGAGGAGCTCCTTCTCTACAATAATAAGATCACTCAGGTTGAGGGCAACACACTGAGTGGGCTGAGCAGCTTAAAAAAGGCCTACTTCAGCATAAACCAGATTACAAACTTCCCCTTCTTCTCCATCCAGGACCACAGTCACCCTTTCCTGACAATGCTGGACCTCTCGTCCAACCGAATGACTCGCCTGCCCTGGGAGGACGTGAAAGCTTTGCCTAGGTTGGTGCAGCGGGGGCTGTACGTCCACAACAACTCCCTGATCTGCGACTGCGCTATGTATAGCGTGTTCTGGCACTGGGACCTGAGGGGTTACGACTCGCTCAGGGACTTCGCGGACGAGCACACCTGCTCCATTTACGGGGACCCGCGAGCCGCCATCCGCTTCCTGCGACACAACCACTTCTTCCACAACTGCACTGTGGAAAAAGCCGTCTCGCAACCCGTGATTGTCCTCTTCTCCAATGTGTTGGTTTCCGAGGGAGACAGAGTGCGTCTAGACTGCCAAACGTCGCTAAGTAAAGACAGTAGAGACCTCTCATTTAAATGGCTCTCCCCCAGCAGGGGGTATATCACCCTGAGTGGCATAAACGACACACTGATTAGCCTGTTCCCTAACGGTACACTGGAGATCCAGGCAGCCAGGGTCAATGACTCTGGTCTGTATGTGTGCACAGCTGAGGATATTACACAGGCGCTGAATGCTACCCGTGAGGTGAATGTCACGGTGCTGATGCCTGCGGCAGAGTCATTCAACACCGGCTACACAACTCTCCTGGGCTGTGTAGTGACCATGGTCTTCATCCTTATGTACCTCTACCTGACACCATGTCACTGCAACTGCTGTAAACAGCCCAAACCTCCAGTTATTCCTGATGCGACCTATGACCCCAGCACCCTGACGTCTGTTTTCTCCCCCTCCATCAGAGACAATCCCAAAGTTCAAACTAATAAGCACGTAGCGTTCATGGAGCCTATGATTAGCGAGGAAGGAACAGAATGGACACCAGAAAGCTGATTCTGAACAGGGTGGAATTTCTTGTCTTTTAATTTTTGGAGTTGGTACGAGAACACTTTGGGACAGCACTCGGGAATTACGGATGAGATATTATTACAAGAGAATTTTAATTCCATAAAGCAAAAAGGTAATATCTCCTGTACTAAACCTGCACTTCTCCATCATTTGGCTCGGTGGTGGAAATAAAGGTTTCAACTTTGTTTTATTATCCCCAGCATACTGACACCCCTAAATCAGACGAGAGCCATTATTAGCCCTGAAAATCAGCTAATAAATTTTCTGTGAGCCCAGGTACATTGGTGGGAGGAGGAGAAGGGTGTAATTCTCGCAGGATCAGAAAATTAATGTGGCTCATTTTTCACAAAAAGTGTTTAACAAGGATGAAATGCACAGGAAAAATGTTGGACGTTTATGACTGTAACGGACCAGAATAATTCTATTTATCTTGGATGACTTTTGTTGCTCCATGATTAGTTTCACTGCATCGGCCGCAGAAAACTTCAAATATTCAGCACATCTCGTATAATGCGCAGCTTCAATATGAGCAAATTCTATTCAACCCCGGAAAACGCTTGTTCCTCATTTTACTAATAAAGGATTCAGTCCCTTTCGGCGAAATGCCTGTTCTTCTGATCAGATCTTTCATTATGATCCGGTATCATATATAAAGGAGGGATTAAGAACTGACAAGAAACGCAGTAAACGTGTCCGTGCAGAAGCTATAGCATTCAGCAATCATTCAAAAATCTTATCAGGCAGAAAACAGAGGCACATCCTGCAGCGATCCATCATAAATATACATATCGCACACAAACCTGCAGCATTAATCTGACAATCGAAAACAAAGCAGCTTTATCTTGGCTCAACTTATTTGGCAAATAGTAAGATACAGAAATCAGGGGTGTCAACAGACAAGAAACAAACAAGCAACTGGACGACAGCATCTCTGATCAAACACAGCACAACACTTTGAACACCGTGCAACAAACACAACCACAAAATCTGAACTGAAGTGACAAATACTCGAAGTAGCTCTGACTGGGTCCAGAAGGGGGCAGATCCATGTTGTTAGTGTGCTGATTGATCATTTTTATCATTATTGTGCCACATCAGCATGAGCTAGAAACACAATACTCCAAATGGTGATGCTGCAATAAAGGCCACATCCTGTAATGATACAACTACAATTCAATTTGTTCATTTAAAAAAGGCACTTGTCTAAAAAGTCCAGATTTTAAATTTTTTGGTCCCAAATTTTCAGTCAATCATCACTGGACCAACGTTGTACTTGTTATCAGCTTCTGATCAAGAACAATGGGCCTTAAACCATACATATGTATATATACATAGCAACAAGCAGCAAGCACAGGGGACACATCACCTGCACTTTTCCAAAGGGCCATTTTGGTCCCCTGAAGTTTTTACCGTCCAAAAACAATGATACGCTGCAGTAAACAGAGACACGTCACGCACTAGGACCAAGTGGAAAACGGCCGCTCAAGCTGAAGCCTGCTTCCCTTAGTTTAGACCACTGTGCCCCCCCCCCCCCCCCCCCCCCCCCCCCCCCCCCCCCCCCCCACACACACACACACCCACACACACACTTCTAAAATCAAAATTTCGTCACTGCTTCCGACAACAGAAGTGCTAGCTGCAACGCATGCAAGGGGATGAGAACATTAAGTCAATGACATGAAAGACCAGAGAGCATATGGGTAGATGCAGATGAAGGGGTATTTATAACCATATGAGACAAACAGTGGACTTACAAGAAACAAATCACTTTCTTAAAGTGTCCGTATTGTTTGAAGATTGTAGTTTAATCTTCATGCACGCGCTGGCTGGGAATAAGGATTGCACTGAGATTGAATAAGATTAGATGTAATCCTTCATATAATGTCAAAGAGTAGTCAGTAGCCACAGTTTTAACAGTTTCTGACGACGTCTAAATCCTCAATTAATACTATGCAGCTTTCGAACTCAAGTAAAATAACACTGTTGTGGAGCTTGAATGTAAATTCAGATGGAAAAAGTGGAAATCTACGAAAAAAAAGTGCAACTGCACATGAAACTGGGACAGACAAGCTTTTTGACGGCACTGATTTTTATCACGATTAAACACTCAGAATTAAGCAAAATCCGACTAAGAGAGTACTGTGCTATAATGCAATACTTAAACATTACTACTCGCATTGCTACTTAATTTTCTAGTTTTCACATAGGTTTATAATGTTTTCACAGCAGTACATGACATTTCAGTTCCTGAACAAAGCTTTACATAACATGTACATGATGTAAGATGATGTAAGATCTCGGATCGGATTCTGTCATGACCTGTTGTTTTTCAGGGAAAGAGCACGAGAGACATTACATGGTGTGATGAGTTCGGGTTGGGTTTTAGGAGATTACCACAAGGATAAAACCCAGGTGCTTTGTCGATGCTACTGTTTTTTTTTTTTTAATCCCTCTAATCTGGTTCTGCTCCGTGACACAGTACATACAGCTGGGCGGGGATTTATTGTTTCTGATGATTAGCAGATAAGTTAAATCACAGAGGACATGACTCAGATAAATCTGAGCATTTGTGGCAGGTAGGGATGCTCTATTTAGTTATATCGCAATATCCTACATGGGTTCCAAATTAGTCACATTTTCTATTTACAAATTCAGGGATAATCATACCGATTGCACTTTAAAGTTCCCATGCTACACAGAAAGGTGGAAGCCTGTCTTACTCGCTCGTCTCACTTCCTGCAAATTATCCTGAGTTGCTTTAAAAATAAAAAACAGATGTAAATGAGGCATTGCTTAATGCTTGTAAAGATGTCTCTGAAGCCAAACACTCTATCAGGTTACAATTAAAAATGCACTTCCCTCTTCACATTAATTGCACGAGTTGAATTACTTTCACTCGTGGAGGGCTGTCTTGGCTGTCAACAGTGGCTATTACTGAACTGTCAAAACAGTCATCATGCAACAGTGGAGGCGTCCAGCTGTGTCAGACACATACACATCTTTCAGACGCGGTGACACCTTCATACAAAAGCTCAGCGGAGGCTCAATGTCAGCAGATTGACTCCAGCCCTTCTTTCATTGTAATTGGAGCCAAAAAACACACACACAGCATTCGTTTCAGCACAGGCCACGGCAGCAACACTACATTGGAGATCTTTTAATAGGAGATAGGCTGGTCGCCCCCCTCCCCCCAAAAAAAGATGGGAACCAATGTGGACTGCTGCACACCAGACAACAGATTGTTTATCATACCTCTCTCCAGTGAGTCTGAGCGCAGGGGGCTGTTGTGGCTTTTCAAAGCAGCTTGATGTAAGACAGGATTCTGGCGTCAGTCAGGTACTGTAACTGTGGGGGTTGGACAATGCACATGAATGCCTCATTAATCAAATGTATAGATCATGTTTTACTGCAGACGAGCTGACGAGCACATGCGGTGATACACAATGATCTAACTTATTAGATGGTGCTGGTTTCCTCTGTGTCTCTCTGGGGCCAGTAAACAGAATGTGGTTGAATATTATAGGATTTGACACGGCCAATGACATTAAGTATTTGAGGTCTTCCCCCATTGCTCACGAGCACATCTCCTCTTGTCCTTTTTATTCTCCCTCACGGCTCAGCTTGTGTCATTTCCACCACCAGCTTTATTGTATTATGTTACAATAGTGACTCCTTTGTTATTATTTATCACACTTGTCTCCTGAAAATACGACAATAAGACTTCAGTGAAATAAGGCTCTATTATTTCCATCAAAAAGACCTTTACTGTCAGAGACATTATGGTCGTCCTAGCTACAATGGTTAACAGTGTCAGTGATGCTCACAAATGTACTTTACTGTACTATTTTTCAGCTATACTGGTTACATGGTTCTCACGATGGCAAAGTCCAGACTATATCTCAGCAAAAAGTGAGATAAATTGCTATAAATATTTTGCACCTTCTAATGTGTGTAATTCCGGTGTTTTTCTTAGCACCATTATTAGGTTGTCATGAGCTCTGAGCAAAACATCTCAAGGATCACTGGACTGAGGGCCATTACATCTGGCACAAAAATATGTTTTTCTTCCCATGATGAATTATAGTAGATCCCCTGACTTTTCAGTTAGCGCCATAATCAGCCCAAATCTCTGCCTGATTTATGACCAATCATGTCAAAACTAATGGGTCTCAGGTGCAGTTTGCGTTTACAGCTAATTGGCAAATTTGAGCACACTAGTAATACACTAAGCTGAGCTAGTTAACATGGTGAAGATTATACCCGCTTACATCATTAAGTTTGCTCTATCAGTGTGAACTCATTAGTGTGTCAACATTAGTATTTAGCTCATTGAACTGCTGTGTCTAATACAGCGTCACAGAGCTGCTGGAGTGGCTGGAGTCTCTGGTTATTTACAAACACACTATTTGTCTTTCTTTATTAAAACGGATATACAGCAGGTGCCATCATTTTGTGTTGTTTTGTCTAAAAACACAACAATGTTTTGCTTCTGTTTCTGCTGCATTATACATTCTCTGGTCAAGCGCCATTCAGGGGCAATGATGCCTCATTACCCACACACTCAAAATGAGGGAAACTAACAATGGAAACTGGAGGATTACCATAACATGGGGTGTTGAGGCAGGTAATAAGAGAAGTGATATTCTGTTACACTCAATACCGGAGCAGAGCTATGTTTCATTCTGGCATAAAGCCCTACATCCTGCAAAGGCACTTCTCTTTGGTTCAAACAGATGATCCAATTTGACCAACTTTTGGAATTGTACACAAAGTTATTTTCCCGGAATGCCCTCATCCAAAAACATGTCGATGGAATCAAATGACACTGAATAGGATATGAAATCAATAATTCAGCCAAAGACACTAACAGCTATGGAACCTATGTACTCAAGTCACTAAAGAAGAAAATAATAACATTTTTGCTCCACATCTTAATTAATGTATATATTGCTCCTCGATTTCTTTACACCTCTATCCTTACATCAAATCATATATATCATATAATCAATACATATCCAAAACATGTGAGTACATATAATTATGATGCATACTTTACTACAAATCATACTAAGTGTGTAAAGCAGATAAAATCCACTGACTCCATCAGTAATAGTATGTTTCTGCTGACTGAGGATCTGCCTTGTTCAGCTTTCGTATGCCAGTACATTTATAAATGCAAGACTCCTATTTAAAATGTTTCCAGTTTTTCAAAGACTTTGACTTTGTTTTTTTTTTTTTGTTAAATACGTCATCACTCAAAGCCCTATGAGGCAAATTGCAATTTGTGAATATGGGCTATACAAATAAAATTTGATTGATTGACTCATTGGGAGCCAATAAAACTGTGCAGAAATACATTACAATTACTATTTCTCATTTTATAGCAAATACACTTGGGGTAAAAGAAGTTCTAGTAATTATTTATGATATATTGGGTTATTAATACTGATGGATCAAAGTATTTAGTTTGCTGCGCTCTATCGTTGTTTTGGGTTTTTAAGTTAACTTTAAAAAAAATAATCAAGACATATTGAATAATTTAATTTCTTTGGGGCCCGAACATGTATTCAATAAAAAACACGTAAGAAGGTCTTAAGTGAAGTATAAACGGTTATTAAAATTAAAACATACAGGACACCACCATTGCTCACCTTGCCCTCCGCAGCCAACATTTTAGCTTCTCGGTAGCCTGCAATGCTTTTGTTTACATACCACTGTTTACTAACATAGTTAGCATCTAAGGTCGCTGGTTTCCATTGTGGGCCATTTAGCCGCTACAGAGCAAGATAATTCCATCAGGAGTTAAAGACCAACACGGAGCTAAACAGTTTGCATATTAGACTAATATTCATTAGACGGCTCCGTACCTGATGGCCGTGTAAACGCCAGGTGCGTGCTAACAGGGGCTAACAGGCTAGCTTTGTAGCCTTTTAATGCTTTTAATGTGAAAAGATCCGTGTCGTGACGTTTCCACTTTTTTTAGCTCAGGAAATTGTAATTAAAGTTTTTAAAAGGTGATCTAAAATAGGTGTCTATTATCTATACTTGTGCATTTTAATGATTTTACACGTTGAGCACTGCACCGATTATGTGATATTCTAAATATCACATATAATTACGTGCGGACTGATATATTTACACCGACAGTCTCGACACTTTTTTTTTTAAAATTTATACATTGGTCTGACCGACCCATAAATAAAATAAATAAATAAAATAAAAGTAAGTCTAAGTCTCTAAGTCTAAGTCTAAAACAAGTAGATCAGCGGCCCGATTGACACTGGGCTGGTCCAATCACATTGTTAAACCCCAGCCCCTTTTGCCTTGGCCCCGCCTGCGTAATGCATTCGGAATAAATAGAAAAGTCAGTCAAAAAGTCCTGTTTCCTAACCACGGGTCGGTGGGCCTGTCTGGTCCACAATGTCAGGGCCGATTTTTGTCCCAGTCCGCCCCTGTATACCATTAATATCATGATGAACTATCTTGTCAATTGTTTGATTGGTTTGTAATACTGAGGAATCCCCTCTAAAATGACCCAGATCCCAAATTACACAAAACATATTCATAAATTAGAAAAAAGACAACATTTACACTAATTTTAGATGGAATCATGAACTGTTTGGCCTAATATAAATGCAATAACTTGTCACAAGTAGTCACAAAATAATTGAATGTTAAAGGACTAATTTCAGGGTTTGGACACTGGAAAAAAAGAACCTGTCTTCAAAAATGCATCCAACTAACATAACTCCACAAAGGCAGCTGTTTGTGGTGGCCAGCTTCCAGTGTGAAATGTGTATCAGGTATACTGTTTCTGGAGTTTTTCTTGGTAAGCCTAACCACAATAAAAGAAGGTCTGTGTGATTGGTCTTTGCTACAATTGATTTAAGGGTGAAAGATGTTTTTACAATTCCTACAGTCACCATGGCATAACTACTGCTCAGCTTGAGAGGAGCTGTGGGAAGTGTTATTATCCAAATCAAGAGAAAATGGCGCCCTCTGGTGTTTCTGTCCATTAATAACCCCCAGAGATAATGAAACAAAAGAATACTGCAAACCCTCGTAGAGGGGGCACACCTTCCTGGTGTTTTTTTTTTTTAAATAATGGTGCAGTTGGAGGTCCACTGACATTCATTATGGTGTCTTAGACGGTTTCAGGAGGTAATTAATACCTTCAATGTGCTCAGTGCACTCTGCTTACACTTATGTAAGAGTTATCTGTTCTAGTGCAGAGTCTCATGTTTTGAGTTGTTTTTGTTGCTTCAGTATTTAGATTTGTTTTGAATTTTTAAAAATATACATGCTGACACATGTTTTTTTTATAATAACCACAGATGATTCTTAGAAGAATCTGACTTGTTGATTCATATGAGCTTATTGCGTAATGTTTTGCTCGTTGAGTTTTACATTATCCATCTTTATACTGGACATATGAATTGAAAGCAGCCAAGTCAAATGTGAGCTCTGAGTGAAAAGACAGGAAGACAGCTGCGATTTAGATTTTTAATGGTTTGCTTGACACTGTCATCAAACCTGTCACACAAAAATTGCAATGGTTTTATTTTAATAGAATTTAGGACAACAAAATGTGTAAAATAAAAAAGAAAACCAACAGCAAAAGAGAAGTTTCATTCACGATTTTTTTTCCTTAAAAAAATATCAGCCTTTCCCCTTGTTCACAAACCATTTTATAACCAGGACAAAAAGAAATAATGTGATAAATTTAGAGAAGCTGAAAGGCCATTTACATTTGTTGGCAAATATAAATATAGTGGTTTGAACAGGGCCTCAAATAGCTCGCATGGAAAGAGTGTACGTACAGTTTACACGACAGTAGGACACTCGGCACTGCCTGTATCAATTTTTATTAATGTAGAAAATCAAGATCCTGATTTACGGATTTAAATCAATGTATTTATGACAAGGAAATATATACATTCAGCCAGTTCTAATAGTCTCTGGAGTATACTGTTCGTGTTGCCCTCCTGACCATGTCGATTGTCTATTCAGGGGCATAATTGTGAGAGTATGAATAGTCCGAGTAGTAATCCTGTGCCCCACCCCTGCCTGCTGGGTAACCCCAAGAACAGGGTCCACCTCCAGGTCCGTCCCCCCGATCATGTCCTCGCCCTGGACGAGTCCAATGTCCTGGTGGGATTCCTCTCCCCCGATAGTTCCCTGAAGAACCAGGACCCATTGCAACCAGCAAAGGACCATGGTCCATCTGTCCAGGGATGCCACCTATACTACCAAATCCCACACCACACAGTGAATGTTGAGGCAGCTTTGGTCTGACAACTGAGTTCCCCCTGGTGGCCACTGTGGGAATGTTCACAGACGGTCCAGGTATGTCTGTGCAATTCAACTGAGTCCTGCTCCCTTGACTACCAGGGGTGCTGCCTCCAAGACCCTCCCCAGTCTTAGGAAGCCCACTGGGGTCCAACAGGCCCGATGGGATCACAACTTGGCCATTTCCAGGCTCACAAGTGCCACTTAGTGTCCTGTCATGTTGCGTGGGCGTCCCACTAGCATTGTTAGTAATGCCAGCCATGTAACATGGCTTGGCTTTGTCACTATGGTCTGTGTAAGGGATGGAGGAGGTGAGTGGAGAATTCCCAGTTCCACCAGTGTCTGAGCCATATGTGTGACCCAACAACATTAGGTGAGGTGGAGGGGGAGGTTTGACCTCCAAAGGGAGTGAAGCCAGGTTGGCTAGAGGCCCTGCTTTGGCCATGACAGGGGGTGTTGGGAGTGTGGTGGAAGCTGTAGCTGGTGGGCGATACTCTTGTTCCTGCGTGGTGTTGCAGGGTGACGCTGGATATGCTGGGGAGGCAGCATAACTGGAAGAGCCAGTGTATGATGACCATGACGCTGAAGGACAGAGGAAGCTTTGGTGGGGATTTACAGGGAAACCTCCGGGTGACAGGCTTCCAATCTCTGAAGAGGCTATACCTATCTGGTTGGTGGCTTTGAACTGAGAGATGGCTGTTTTGAGGGTGCTATACTCAGACAACTTTGGAGTTCTCTCAGGGGTGACCCGGTGCTCTGGAAGTGGAGGACGAAACTCCTCCATATCCGGTGGCGGTGGCTGTAGAGGCTTCTCTTTCTCAACTTCCTGCTTCTGCTCTGCAGAATCTGCTATCGTGTCTGGCTCACCATCATCAGAGTCTAATGACATGTCCTCCTCTTCCACACACTCATCATTCACTACTAGGAGAGCAGGGAATGGCAGAGAGAGAGAAATGGAAAAGTAGACAGAAAGATATTATCAGAAGAACTGCAAAACAAAGACACTGAATAAAGCAATTACGCTGCAGAAAAATGCCATGAAATCAGTGTGTTTTGGTGTTACGTTGTGCTGCTACGCACCTGTAGAGGGCGGTGTTGGAAGCTCATTCTGATTAATGGAGCCAATCAGACTATGGAAACCACTCATAACGTCATCTATGCTCGCTATCACTATTCCATTTCTGGAGAACTGTAGGAACATCTCAAACGGCCTCTCTGTAAAAACCAATGACAACAATGAATACTTTTACAATTGCATATATAGTCTGAAGATCTGAACATTAAAACATTTCCCCCACGCTTCATGTGAAAGGACAGTGGATTAACGAATAATTACGAAAATGAAAATACCTGTGAGGAAGATGAGGTGCCGTTGCTGGGTGTGCTGAGCTTGGAGTTTGATGAGGCATTCCAGATCAGGAGCCTGTCGTGACTGGGTGTCACACTCATGATAAGGGAGGAACTCCACTAGGTGCTTCTTCTGATAAGATGTCAGAAGGTTCAGAAGCCCCATGGCATTGGTGTTTAACCTTTTGAAAACAACAAATGTTGATCAATACAGTTTTTGAGATATTTTTTCATACCTCAGATCGTTTTAACTGCATTGTTCCCATTTTGGAAAAACCCCTGCTGAGATACTGACCTCCCCAGCTCCTTAAGCTTCTTCTGGGACTTGCAGTGCACTTTCCACTGCCAGGGATGTTCAGGGGTGCTCTGCTCTTCCAGGAACTTCAGCAGCCCCTGCAAACGATCTAGCAAAAGAAACAAGCAACATTAGCTTGGAGGTATCATTCAGCTAATATTTCCACAACGTGGTGTCTACTATCTATTTCCATGACAGCACCCATTAAGAAAACTAAAGCTTACCCTGTGTGATTAAATCAGGGTTTAGTATAAACTCGTCAGACACCATGAAGCCACCGGACACAAAGAGCTCATTGTAAGTGTGATTCTTCACATCATCCAGTGTGTCCACTCCTGCAAAACTCACAGAAGGCAACTTCTTCAAAGACACCAGAGCCGGAATCTGCAAGGTAAAACAACATTTTTTAAAATTTAGTTTTCATTTGTTTTTAAATGTATTCCTGTTTTACCCGTTTCATACATATCATAACAAAACATGCAAAACAAGTAAATGAAGTGAAAAAACAATACCCTGAAGCAAAAATGTAATCAAATAACATTATTTCCGTTTGTTAACTGTGTGGTTCAGCTAATGCTGAACGGGATGTTTCTACCTTGTGCACGTGTGCAGCGATGTCCTCATTCTGAATGATGATGAGGAGCTTGTCTAAACTGCCGCTGTTTTCCAGAAACGTCTGCGGGCTGCATTCACTGTTGCCAAGACTTTTCAAGTACTCCTTTGTGACAGAGACGTGATTGTAATTGTTAGAGTCAGATGGATGAACGTGTCCCTCTCTCTTACACATACAAGCACTGACTGACTGGCAGATAAAGAGAGTGCTGAACACTAAGACATGGAACACATGGTGACAAAGAGCAGGTGTAGCCTTTCACATTTGCCAGTGTAGATTTGTATGTTCACTTGAATGTGCCTCAGGCATGTACTGCTGCAGTGAACTGTAAAGGCTCATGCACTTATATACAAAAAAGAAAAATGGATGTCAGATCAATCTACCGATAAAGACTATGAAAGAAAACGGATGCAGAACTATTGAAAATTGACAATAATAACAGCTTGCAGTGTTCAGATTCTGAAAAAATGGTAGTACAGTAATTTTGACAATTCTTGTTTTTCAAATGTAAGAACTTCTTGATATAATGTATTCTTAACAGCTTAATGTCTCAGTGTTTTCACATATGACTGGATAAAACAATTTAAAGGTATTGTTTGGGTTTGATGGAGCTTTTCTTCTGATTTTGTTTAATAATGGTGTACTACCGCCAAATCACATGACATTACATCACATTATTTGACCATTTTATAAACATAAGTTATTATAAAAAGCAGAAACAGAATTGATAATCTACAGTGGAATATTCGTTTACCTTTATCTCCTTGCAGACTGTGCTCTCCTCCACCTCATCACCAGAGTAAATGTAGAATTTCACCGTATTCTTCGTGACATCCTTAAAGATCTCCACCAGACTGCTGAAAACCTCAGGCTTCAGTTGACCAATGAGGCTGCCAGCTAACAGGCCAGACCCACTGCCGGAAGCAGAGCCTTGGCTTTGGGAGTTGGGGCCTGGAGATTCTGGTGTGACTTGAGAGGGAGAATAAATCTCTCCACCCAACTCTGTTGATGCAGCTTCTGTTTTAGGCTTTGTGGATGCAGTCTCTTTGACAGAAATCAATTTATCAATCTGGGATGAGGTGGTGATACTCTTGGCCTGGGAGGTTTCCGCTTTAGTTTTGGATGTCTGGCTTGGGGCGGTGGGTGGTGGTGTAAGATTAGATGTTGTCACTGGGGGAAGTGGAGAGGTGATCTTAGAGGGAGCAGGTGGGGCTGGGATCAACTTGTCCATCATCTCACACAGTGCTTTGACATGCCCTTGAATGGGGACGGGGGAGACGTAGGGTACAACAAAGTCTGAGAAGCAGCTGTTGGGCAACCAATAGTGGCGTGGAAGCAGCCGCGGCGGTAGCTGCGAGGTATAGCAGATGTGGTGAGTCTGCATAATGTTTTTAATGTCAGAAGTGAGGCTATGAATTTCCTGGTTAAGTATGGTGTCCATGCTGATGGAGGGCCTGAAAAGAACCTCCTCGACAACTGGAAATGTGGTTGATGCAGACTCCGTTTTTACTTCCACAACTGTGGGTGTCTTTGGCTCTGGATGACATTCTGCCACTCTCACAGTCTCCGGCTCAGGAAAAGTTTGGAGTTTATCTGGAAAACAGCAGACAGGAAACATGTCACAGTGACGCCTTTGTGAATTAGTCCTAGATATGCCTGCTAGGTAGGGGTCTGTATGAACTGACTGCTTTCAGGTACCTTCATTGGCTGGGATAACCCTGGTGGAGTTATCTGAGGTGTGGGCTTGCTCGAGAGGTGAGCCTGCACTCAGTGGACTGCCAGGGCTGCAGTCCATATCCTCCTGAACAGGGATGAGACCAGTTGTTATTTTTTAGGTCTGTGCACTACTTAAATGCAGGGCAAAATACTGAAAATCAACAACAGTGGAATAAGCGGTTTACATCTCACCTCTGTGTAGTTTGTTTGTGATTCTGGCTCAGTTTGTTTTCTAAAATCTGGGTCAGGAACAGAAGGCTTCCCGCTGCCCGACTCCACCGACGGTTCACCATGATTTGATTGCACAGACACAGAGCCCTGAGTCACAGCTTTGTTGAGAGTGGCCAGGAGGATCTTAAGGAGGCGCTGGGTCTCTGTGACCGCTGGTGTGTTTGTGTTCCCACGGGCCCTCAGGTCAGTGTCATAGATACCCATGCTTTCCATTACTGCTGTCAGATTGTCACTGTGTCCACCTTCATCCCCAATCTCTCCTCCTGTGCCTAGTGGGACATACACATTAATTTGAAGCGTTTAATCCTTTTATGATTCTTGTACAGTCTGTAAATTTGACAACTTTTAAGAGCTAAAATACTCTGTCAGCACAGCTATGTACTTTTTCAGGTTCTGACATACTGCACAGCTACCTGGAAAAACAGTGCAAAAACACACCACTGTGCTTCAGATGTAAAAAAAAAAAAAGAAGTTGTAAACTAATGCACTTGGCATTATAATGAAGGCCAATTGACAAAAATGTAATTTAGTGGCAAATGAATTCCTGATTGTGTTGTAAATTAATGTAATATTATTCCAGCGGAACTGGCATTCAAGGCAGTTCTGAAAAACCAAAAATTTAATTACGCTATTTAAAATCGGGAACACAGACAGCTGAGGCACCCACCTTGACTGGGTTCCCCATTTCTCACTGGATCTGTACGCTGATGTTTGTTAATGCCTCCCCTCTCATCGCCTTCAAACTTCCTCTTCAGATTGTTGGCATCCCAGGCCCCATCCCCGACCCTTTCCTTCCCAGGATCCTTTATTAGTGCTTTCTTATGGAGCTGAATCAGCTTTAGAAGCTGTTTCATCTTGTGTTTATCGTACTCATTCTGGGACAACCGTAACCTCTGGGGCTGCGGCTGAGAGTCAATGTGGGGCTTGTGCTGCATCTGGGCTCCATTAGAATGGGCCAGCCCTGGCCTTCGTCTACTGCTGTCCGGATGTGGTTCCTCCTGGACTGGCCTCTCTTGGGGTCTCTCTACCCTGTCTGAGCCCCTGTCTGAGCCACCCCAGTCAGAAACGGGGCTGTATTCCACTGGGGCTTGAACAGGAGTAAGTATGGATACAGGTGCTGGGTTTCGGATTCTCTCCATTATGTCCTTTGTCTTGTTCAGAGGTAACATATAGTTGGCAGAGTTGTGGACGTAAGAGCGAAGCACAGCATCCATGTTAAATTTCGGTCTAGGCACCGGGAGAGGGTTGGTTCTCTCATCCACATTATATTTGTAGTCTGGCAGGATGAACGGCCGCACAGTGCCTGAATCCATACGTGTCAAGTAATCAGTAGCCTGCCGCTCCACCCCAGAGCTCAGGTCCTTGCCTGGGTTTGGGCGCAGCTTAAACAGGGCGTAGTGTAGCGCTGGAATGAAGGGCTCCATGGAGGAGAGGATAGAAGGTTGGGCCTCTGCCATCAGTGGTTCTGGCTCAAACAGTCGCGATGCTGAAATGAAACGGCAGCGTCAGTATGAAGTCTAAAGAAATGGTTTTAGAAAGAAAGCAATAAATGGAGTCACACTTATGATGTAGAAACATTTTTTGAAAAAGGAAGCCGCTCAGGTTGCACTAAGTAGTTGTGAGCATAGAATGCTTTCTGCTGAAATGTAGAAAAAAGTGTAAATATCATGCAAATGCTGGCAATCAGGCCTGGACACAAAACTGGATAGGTAGTGAATAGTACTTACAATACTTAACAACCACCCTTGACTCCTGAAAGATGAATAATGCTTGCAGGTTCTTCTCAGCCCGCCCCCTCCGCTCTAGAAAACATAAGCAACTGTTTGAACTCTCACTGTAGTCAGTAAGTAGGTGTGAAACACAGATAGGATTATGGAAGAAAAGGCATTTAGGTACCTTTAGACTCAGCCATTTGAGCTGAAGAGAGCAGGAAAAGGAAGCCCCTGTCAAATAGAGACATCACCAGCACCTGAATAAGGAAAGCAGACTATTCTGTGAGTAGATGACCACACGCAGCCAGGATATCTTAGGTTGAAGATCGGATTTTACTGAGCGCTCAGGAGAACTGACAGTAGTTTCAGGCAGACTGCACCACTCTCAGTTCTCCACACAGGGTGACTTACCATTTTGTCTCTCTCCAGTTTGTTAACCAGTGCTGCCAAGCTACCACTGGTTGGCTTGCCTTTTCCATCCACCACCTCAAACAGGCTGCAGGACATCCCACACTTCATCACTGTGGATAGAGAACAGCACATTCAGCAGTGGACTTATTACTCATCCATGTTTTATTTTATGTAGGCTTGAGTTTAGCTAAACTCATGACAACAGTTTCTATACATTGACAAAGAATTTAAAATGGCACTTTTATTTGTAGTGTACAATGCAGCATATGCATTTTAAACAGAATTGGAGAGAATTGGAGATGACGTATGACACTTTTATTATGAGATACACACAGATGGTCTGGACTGACCTTCCCGTGATGCTCTGTAGGTGTCCCAAGAAAACAGAACCGAGGGAATCTTTCGCTTCACCTGTTCTAGCTGCATGCCTCGATTTACTTCTAGCTTCTCAGGACTGCAGAGGAGCACACAGAGTTTTATCAAAATATGACAATTTCCAGAAAAGCCTGAGGTGTGTGTATAGCACGAAGAGATTCTAATCCGTTCTTCCCACCAACAAAACAAATTCAGTGTTAAAGTTCAACATGTCTTTTGAGGTAAAATGTGTCTAATGATTAACAGAGGAAATTCTAGTACCACAACAGTTGTTTTCTGGAGCTGCAAAGAATTATGTTGGAGACTAAATGTTTACTCACAGTTTGAAAGGAAGGTAGGGACGCGAGGAGGATCGTAAACAGATTGGGAATAACTCCTGACCCTTGTTCACTAGGGGACCACTCCACACGGTGTAGCAGTTTTTCCCTGCAAAGGTGTCAAGCACAGGTCAAAGGTCATGGAACTACAGCTTTTAACTTTTGATAACTGCTGATTTATCACTGGACAGAAACAGTTTTTAACACAATCTTTAATTTTTTTGCAAAAGTTGAATTAGATTTGAATCAGTTTAGGAATGTTGCACTTGAAAAGCATCAATGCAATACTATTTAAAATTGGAGCGGGGGGGGTGAATATCCTTCACACACATCCCAGTTTACACAGACACAGAGGCTTTTAAAACAGATTAATCAATATATAGAATAAGAATGTTTTACCTCTACTTGCTTCAGGAGAAATTGTGTTAAACCTGTTAAAGAGAGAAACAACAAAGCCTATTAATAAAAACACAGAACACACTGGCAATGTTATGCATGTCTTGCCAACGACCTCATAATTTCATGTATTTCATAATCTCCTGCAGGAATACGTACCTGTGTGCAGTCAATGGAGCAGCAGAAGCACCCTCTTTACCTTTGTACTTAAAGGAAACCACCGCGTAGGGGCACACGTGCCTGGGCCTTGCTTTGATCTCATCAAATGCAAACTCATAAAAATATTGCTAAAAGACAATGAGAGCTATATTAAAACAAAGAACATAATTACACGTCTTTGTAAAATACACATAGACCAGTGTTTACCTGTGTGAGCTCAAAAGCCCTGTATGACAGTGAAGATGTAACTCTATTGGCACTTTTGGATAAGTGACAGTCAAACTTGGGTGTAGGCTCCATTGCGTTCTTAGGCATGTTCTCATGGATGTGCTTTATTCGTCCCTGAGAGACAAAACATACGGGCTGGCTTTAAGTCCCACAGGAAATTTGAAACCTGAAGGTTTTACATGATAGAAATAGAAAGGTCGCCATACCCTCATAACTTTAAAAACAATCATGTCACCAGATGAGCCCACTTCAAAGGGATTGATTTGTAACAAATCAGAATATTTGGAGAGATTAACACCTAAAATGACAAAATAATGGAGTTAGAGGAAAAGCACCATCAAAAAATTAAGATATGGCCAAAAGTTTCAAGTGAAAAGAAAATTCCAGAAAAGTTCTCTGACTTTTGGACTGTACTGTAAAATAAAAACTGATTCGATTGGCAAAACTGCGTCATCATGTGTTGCAATAACAGCAGTAGTCATCTTCCAGTCTATTTCTATTCAGTCTTATTGTAAGTCAATGTGCAAAAAGGCCCAACTTACCCACTGCTGGATTTCCTAGTGTAGTAATCTTGGAGTGTCCAACTGACAGACCCTTTTCACAAATCCACTGGAGCTGTACATACAGTACAACAAACAAAGCAAAAAAGAACAACCACAAACACTGTTTTATAACTCATCCAATATTCTTTAAGTGCACGACTAGAGCTTTGTAGATGGACTTACCTTGGATTTATCAGGGTAAAGGAAGCAGTATGACTCAGTCAGTTCTTGTTCAGTACGCCCCTCCTGCTTCATCTCTCTCCGCTTCTCAATGAACTGGCACGCAAAAGGTAAAATGTAAATTATAAATTATACACAGCAGTCTCAACCTCATAAAGTTTTGGCATGGACATGCATGGCTCTGGTGGAATATACAACGTGGAAGCTCAAATGCTGAGAACATCTGATCAAGCTTGCCTTCAGCATGTGGTCACATGAGAAACAAGAGCATCTGTCAACTATTTATGATAAATATTTCAAGTCAATAAATAGGGAGCCACTGCTGCGCTCATTCTGACATCGCAGTGCAAATTGTGACAATGACCAACCTCTTTCTCCAGCAGTTCATTGTGAATGAGCCTGGCCTTGCAGTAGGAGAAGGTTCCTCGTGATGACGAGTCCAAGTAAAAGGAAGACACCATCTTCACGAGGTCCTCAAACTCCCGGCTGTCAGGGGGCAGGAACTGGTACAAGCCTGCAACAAAAGAGGTAAATCAGTGGGTGAGCATATAGCATCTGTATCATGCAAAATGTGAGCATGTACAGGTTAACATAAGAACGATCATAACGTAATAAGCTTGAATATAGCAAATATAAGGTTCTTTCTTTTAGGACGCGGACACACATGTGTATTTTAGCACAATATTTTAATATGTAGGCAAAAAATGAACTCCCTTCTTCTCTGCTAAAGCCTGCTCATCACAACAGGTGGTCAGAAATATTCTTTTGGAAAGGAGAAGTGAAAAAAACCCTGAATACCAACAGTGACCAGGAATACTCCACACCTATATACCCCTGCCTTCATTTACATGGGGCTCATCGTGTCAGTGTAACCGAATGCAAAAAAGTGAAACCATCAAAACAGGCCGCCAAGATGTAGCATCATCAGACTCAGCTTGTGGGGCAACACACTGTAAACCTCTGTCACATGAGGTAAAGGGGCAAAGGCTGCAGACAGACCAGTGGTGTGCACACACAATCATCTCTGTCTGACAACTTTTAAGTTTCCAACTTGGCACACTGCATTTGTTTACACCTGCTCATAGACAAGCTGACCACACGCTCCAAGCATGGCTGCTTATTACATGCACAAAATTAGGTTGTCTTACGTGGATCCACCTGTATATACACACAACTGATTCATCAGAGGGAGGTTTGTTGACAGCCTCTGCTCTGTGTAGGGCTGAGGTGACGTGAAGCTGGGATAAGGGAAGGCCAGCCTGACTTAGACTGTATCAAAATGTCATGCTCTCGAGAGTGAAAGCTCTTTCAATGAGCAGGTGGAATGATAGATAGATAGATAGATCCATGCCCTTCAGGTCAATGACACCCACATGTTGTCAGGTGATGGCTGCAACACACATTAGGACAGCAGTAGTATTCAAACCCACAACAGTCCAATGAAAGAGGGAAAGAAGCTTTCAGCTGGTCGGTCCTTCCAGGCGCCGTCACAGCAGCGTGCAGCCAGCTGCTCTCTGGTAACTTGGATACCTGAACCCGGCTGCACAGCTATGCCTGTTATGTCTGCTAAAACAACTCAGCGCTACACAGAACAAGGTGGTACTGTACTTAGCTTGTGTGCGACTGGTCCCATTCACACATGCTACGTCTGGGGACAACTGGTTCATTTCTTTTTCTTTTTTTTTAAATTGAAAGACCAGTGAGCTAGCTAACAGGCTAGCAAGATGCAGCAGCAGAATGATAAAAGACAGTACTGGCTCTGTTCAAAATAGCAGCGACATGGCAGCACCTTTCCGTTCTCTTGTCTTCCTCGGAATCTGGAAAGTCCTCCGTGGCAGCTCCTCGCCCGGCCTCTGGCCCGGTAAGGGAGACCCGCTGAAGCTCCGGGCGTCCGTTTGTGCGCTCCTTCGCCGCTCAGGGGCTTCTTGTTCGGGCATTACACTGTCTCCACATCCAGCCTGATCGCCATTTTGGTTGGCTGGGGCCGAGGTGGCCGCTGAATTCTTCTGGGGTTCGCCACCGTCGGGGTGGGGTGCGGCCGCCTCGACACATTCCGAGTCCTTTTTCCCCACAGCGCTGGGGTTCAGGGCCATTTTCGGGCACCGTGCACGTATTACGGGCGGTGTAGCATTAACGATTATAGCGCCGCTTCCACACACACACTGCTCCTCACCCAGCCTCCGCCATTGTGAAAATGACGTACACGTTCTTCTCCACCACTGCAAAACGCTGCCGTCACTATGTTTACATACGAGAGAATCCGCGCCACCAAGCGGCGGAGGGGGATACTGCGACAACTCAGAGAGAAGTCGAGATGGGATGTGACAGTGCGTGTTACACTTCATGGCACCGACAACACAGAGAGCAATACAAATATTTTGGATACATCCCACTATGTACAATCCTTATTGTACACAATTACTTGCTATGACATTTTTTACGACCACGCATCAAATTAATTTTTATACCTCACTGAGGCTTATTGCAACACAATTTTACTCCACTAACAGAGATTGCAAGTAGCTGACAAATTACAAACACAATGTTCAATACAAAACCAACTGATGCAAGTACCACTGTTGTAATACTCAATTCTACCACCAGGTGAAGATAAGGAGACAGAAATTCATGTTTTCTACCATCTCAAAGGACAAAGGAGTAAGTACAGATTTTTTTTATTACCGGTACATTGAAAAAGCTTTGAAAGTTTTTTTTTTCATGTAATCAATCTTTTTTTTGCAGATTTCTGTATGCACATTCTTACAATGTGCAGTTATAATATGACTCAGGGTGTAAAATGATTACAATACTGATGACAATTATATTATCATTAGTATAATATCATAAATCAATGATAAAATACTTATGCCATAGTTACACAAGGAAGATAGAAACAAGGAGAAAAAATGTAAATTTTGCACAAATAATTTGCAAAGCATAAAGTAAACATGCATGCACATAAAACGCACAATCAGGCAAACAAGTAACTGTCAGTGTGTTTTTACATAGGATTAAGCATGCTGCCCCTGCTGTAAACATCAAACTCTTTGTAGCGTAGGTAGTCTTTCAGCCTGGGAGGAAGAGGAAGGAAGTTGATAAAAGCTGGGGCTCTTAGGCGCAGACGACCGAGATGCTCCCTTATCCGCAACCGACACAGGTGCTTCAGGCTTCGTGCGTTTCCTGAACACAAGAAAAGGCCAATAAACTCAGTGAATGTTGATGAAATCATCTAGGTCAACAGACAAAGGTATGGGATCAGGACCGATCTTACTTAGAGTGAGACATATATCTGGCCACTGTTGCTGCTCCTCCAAAGTGTCCTTGAGTTTGGTACAAAAGGAGACCTGGTCAGTGTAGTCGAGCATGATGCGCACCACCTGAGCAGAAATGTGCTTAAGCCAGGCCACGGTTATCACCTCACAAAACTAAAAGAAACAAACACAGACGCACGTGGCAGTCAAACCTTGACAGACCTACCACACTCATCTTCCTTTATTCGGTTCTTTATAGCACTTTTCTCCCACACAAGCTTTCATCTCACCACCATGTCCTTGATGACTGACGTTGTCCAGGGAGCATAATCATGGGAGCTGTCGCCATAGGGACAGTCAAAGCAACGTTTGACATCGTACCCGTGGTTGAGAATCATTCTCAGCATGACCTCATCTTTCAGGGCGTACTGAAGTGCTGAGGGGAAGTGAGTGGTGTTGACACGGGAGTAGTAGTTTACATTAGCCCCAAACTTGAGCAGTGTGTTGATCAGTTCATAGTTGCCTTGTCTAAGAGCCACTTGTAAACAGTTGATGGGATCCTGGTTCACCATAGCTCCACCTTCTAACAGCAGGCGGCTGCACTGAAGATCATTGTTGGACACAGCAAAAAACAGAGCAGACCTGCGATCATCATCATAGTTGCGGCGCACCCTTGGGTGCAGCATGAAGTTTGGATCGTATCCGGCTTTGAGCAGTATCTCCACTCAATGAGCATGTCCCCCAGCGGCTGCAGAATGTAGAGGACTCATCCCACTTTTCTTCACAGCCTCCAGGTTTGTCACCGGGATGAGCTGCTCCAGTGCCCTGTCAAACAGGATTTCTCATTTAATGACACAAAGCATTTTTCTAAAGGGAAAGATAGGTGTTAAAACATGGGTTCTCCTCACAGTCTGTGTCCATGGTACGCTACACGGTGAATCGGCAGGTGCCCACTGTAAAGAGGTAAGTTGGGATCTGCTCCGTGGTCCAGCAGCAAGGAGATTATGTCAGGGTTTCCTGATGCGGCTGCATCAAATAAAATAGTGCCGGTCTCTGATTCATGACACACATGGGCTCCTACAAAACAAAAAAGTAAAAACATTAAATTTCAAGAGCTAAACTAGAAAAACAAAGACATTTTCAAATGCAATTTGAATAATTTTGATTGTTTAGACAGCAACTCAGCTGGAGAACCAATAGAAAATGTATCATATGACCTAATTTCACATACCTTTCTGCAACAGGATCTCCACCACGTTCAAATGTCCATTCTGTGCAGCCAGAGCCAGTGGGGTTTTCTTTTTAACGTCACATGCATTTGGGTCGGCGCCAGACTCTAGGAGCAGATAGACAAAGTTCTCCAAGCCTAAAAAGGCACTTTCGTGGAGAGCTGTCCTGTTCAGTGGTCCCGCTTGGTCTACTTTAGCCCGGTAGCGAAGCAGAAGTGTGGCCAGATCATACTGGTCATTCAAGATAGCTAAGAAATACAACATAGGATGAAGAAAAGGACGAGTAATTTCATATTTAAATATGAAATAGGTTAAGTTCTAGTAAATCGAACTGCATCTTGCATTCAGATTCCTTTCATTTAAGATACCTGCCACTAAGGGAGAATCCTGCTCATCATTCTGGAGATCTGGGTTACAACCATTCTGTAACAGGAATGTAGCATTCTCTCTTCGGCCATGGACCACAGCTAGAAACAGTGGTGTCTCACCCTTTAGAGTGCGGCAGTGGACAGCACCAGGAGATGATGCTGGAAGCCAAACAGTACACATCTAATCAACTAGCAGCAATAAAACAAAGACAAGGGTCATAATGAAGAAGTATATCAATCATACTTATCAATTCTACTACCTGAGAATATAATCTCCAGTATCCTTTTATTCAGCTGCACTGCAGCCTCATGCAGGGGAATCCATCCTCGTTCATCCACTCTGAATAGAGTCTCTGGTTGCTGCGTCAGTGTGTGCAGTGCGTCCTCACCACCTGCGTATGAAGACAGGAAGTCATACAATTTAATGTGGAAAGAATAATGACTGATTCGTGTTCGGGAATGAATAAATGGGTAAATGTTCATTTACCTTCCTTAATCGCTTTGAAAATCTCATCAGGATCTTCACTGGGTTTCAGATCCCTACGAAAGGACGTTGCACAAAAAGGAATTGTGAGCACGAAGAAGAAAATCAAAGACAATCGACAGAACTGGACACTTATTCTTTGCTGATTACAGGTTTACCTCGGATTCAGTCCTTTGAGTTTTCTGTACTGAATCAGGCTTTGTTCGATTATATATTGTGTCGCCTCATCTTCATCCAACTCGTCCTCTGACTGATAAAATACATCCTCTGTCTCTGTGTTCATCTGAGATGGACAAAGATTTGCTGTGGGGAAACAGTTATAGCATAAACACAGCTATGAAAAAACACACATCACAGCCCTGATTACCAAAAGGAAGAAGTAAACAACAACACTATGCAGCTAAGCAGAGGGAATTGGGCAGTCTAATCCCTATTTTCAAAATAGATATCAAAATTAGTTTAATTATATGAAAACTAATTGTTTGAGATCTCCTGCAGAGAATTTGCAGTATTTCACTTTCAGCAAGATCAAAACAAAGATATGTAGATTCCTACTGCACTGCTTACAGACTGATGGTATAATTTCGCAGTTCTGCATAAGCATCAGAAAAATGTTATATAGAAAAGAGATACATTGTAACAGGGTTAATATTAAATTACCAAAATATTCAACGTGTCACAATAAAATCAACCTCCACAAGACAATTTAACCAGGTTAAGCTTACACATATTTGGAACTGACTTCAAGCTCCACATGAATCAGACAAGTTTTTTTCAAAATGAATAATTTATTTGTTGTCTGGTGTTTACCTTCAGTTGAAGGGTATTGCTCCCTCGGTAGCGTTTACAACAGAATAGCCACTGGGCCTCTCAGTACCCACACATCCTAGAGCTATTTATATTTCTTCTACTATAAATATCAGATCACGAGGTCTTAACTGCTGACACCCAACACTGACCTGCTGAACACTGGAGCAAATGGATCAGCTGGGTGTCTCTTGGTGTGAATCATAAAATACATGCAAACGGTAGCATTTTCCATTTATTTTCAGATTAACCGAATCTTAGTTTGTCAGTAATTTAATGCCAAATATAGTTTTCTGTTTATTAAAATGTACTAAATTCTGTTCTGTTTATTGTTTAACAGTGGTTGGCAAATCACACTATAATAGACTGCATCACTTTGATAGACTACATCACTGCAATAAATGATCATTTACAGCAACACATTTGTTACTACACATTATTTTTACTTTTATGAAAAAATACTTTTACATAATAAAAGTATTTAAAAACTAATAATTTACCATTGCATAGATATACATATCAGTGCACACTGTTTTGGAATAAATGTTTGGAATGAATGTTTGTTATTTATTATTGCAATGTTTGATGAGGAACCAAAAGGAATCAGTGTTTTAAATGTTTCAGAACAATGTGTCTCAGTCTTCAAAAGTGTGTTGTGTTATTTCAGTCATCGAGCTGGCAGAGCATGGCCACACCACGCTTGATCCAGTGCTGAGGGGACCTATGGGTGGGCAACATCATGGAAATGACAAAGTTGGTGGAGTGGCCTGTGGTTGAGAGGGTACCCTTCCTCTCACTGGTCTTATACAGAGGGCAAACATACAGTTTCTGAGGCTGATCAATGCTCTTGTTTTCAGCTGTGCAGGAGAGAAGGAAGCAAAGAAAAACAAAAAGCAGATGTAAATAATACAAGTAAAAAACAGCAACATCTTTCAAGATTAGATGAGAAAATATGTATTTTGCTTTTCATATATTAGCAGTATGTTAATTTGATACATACAGGGCTTTATCCAAATGATAGGCATTGTATCAAACAGGACTTTAGCGTGCTGGTCACCCAGAGCTCCACTGATAATACAAAGACAAACAACTGTTAAGGTTGATCTAGTCTCATTGTATTCCACAACTACAATTATATACAGGAACTATTATTCAAAAATAAAAAATAATGATATATGTTGTACCTCTCATTGTCCCATCGAGCTCCATCCAGAAACAATCCATGAATGTAAACACCATCCTCAGGTGACGTGTCTGACTCATTAATAGGAAGAACCTGTCAGATTGTTTGAAACAACACGTTAGTGTACTTTGAGAACAATGAGAATATCTCCACATGGAATCAGAGTGTGTCATTTGACCTTAAAATCAAAACCAAGCAGGTCAATGGGGACGTGGTATTTCCTAGCATAGTTTTGCATAGCCCCGGTGAGGAAAGCCTGGGTGAAGAAGAAGCCAGAGAGCCAGAACACATTGGGCTTACGTGTATTGTACCAATCCTACAGAGACACAAAGTTCAAGCGCAAATTTAATAGGAAAAATGAACCATGGAACCATACTGAAGCAAACATACATATATTTTACTATCTCTCAAAAGAATTTTGAGATAAATCTTTGTTAAGCATTCTAACCTGCAAAAACGTCAGTCTGGAGATTAGGTCAGTAACATAACTGCCCAAAGGTTTGAGGCTAGGGTAAGAGCGCTTTGCCCATTTCTCTGGGACCTTGCCCACTATCAGACTACTTGCAACTGCTTCCAGCTCTGCATCCATCACAACCAGTCCCTTAATGGCCTTCAGCAGGTTCTGTAAGCTCACACGGATCACGCTGCACAGCCTGAAAGAACAAAAAGGCAGCAATTCAACGAGTCAGATAAAAATAAGCGCCGATGTGTTGTACTTCTTATTTGTCTGCACAGAGCTGTTATGCCCATACGTGTTGTAGCGCTCCATCTCTTGGACAAGAACTGTGTTCATACTCTCCTCGTAGAGCACTGGGAACTTCATGAGAGCGGCTTCTGTGTCAAAATTACATGGCAGCTACGGAGAAGTAAAGCAAACAATTGCAATGCAGATGATAATCAAGGTACAGGAAACACCAGTATAAATTTTTACTGTTATGCTATACCTGCATAACAGTCGGGGTTTCTAGAGATTTTAGTTTATGAATAAAGTTTTAATGATGCATGGCACGGTATTATTAAAATTTAGGCTTACACACACACACACACACACACACACCGGCACACAAACACTCAATTTAGTTGTATGTACCTTAGAAAGGATGTCATTTGCTATGTCGTACAGTGTGTTGTCACTCCCAGAGCTAACCTCTCCCTTAGCACCACCACCCTGAGTGAGTAGTAGTGAGTCAAACAGCAACTTCGTCTGCTGGAGATCTTTAGAGATGTCTACATTTTCATGCATCCCAAAAACCTCTGGATGCTGGCTGGTTGGAAGTTTCTATAGCACAACAATGGTATTGTGTTACTCAGTTAGATATAGTATTAATGTATGTAGAAAATAAACAAATACACATTTAAGTACATATTTACACATTTAGTTTTTTTTACCTTGATAAATTCAATGTAGTCCTCATAGGTAGATTTTGGTGGGGCATAGTATTCACCACTCGGTGAGAAAAAGTAGTGATGTTGGATGATTACATCCTTGTTGTAGAAGTCTGCCAAGATGGTCATCAGAAGCCGCCTATCCCAGTCATCTGTCACCCGGCCACCATAGTTACACTCGCCCGCCAGATACGTTATGGCCTCGAAAGGCACCTCATCATATTCATTAACAAACAGCTGAAGAAAAAAATTAATTAATTTCAATTCATTCACTTTAGGTTGTAACGGATTAAACTCAGCTACATGGTCTCCTGATTGTTTTTTTACACGAATACCTGAAGCTGTCTGATGCTAATATGCAGGTCAGACTCATTAAAGCCATAGGGAATGTTCCACCCCAGTGGACCAAACTTCTTCCTCTCCTGAACAAGAGCATGGAAGAAACACAGTCCGTACAGGAGCTTTTCCCAAATCTAGTAAAGAAATCCAAGAATCAGGTGTCTGATGCGTGCTATTAAAACAAGAAACATAAATGTGTGTTGAGTACAAAATGAAAAGCAGCTCACCAGCTCCTTGTTGGGGCAGTTATTGAAGAAGTTAGGGTCAGAAACAGGATGTGACAAGTAAGACTGCAGAAGGTTGAGTCTGAGTCCCGTGGGAGGTTCATTAGTCATTTTCACCCCATTCTGCAGGATGGTCACTGGAAACTGATACAGAAAGGAAGTTACTTCTCTGAGACTTTTCTTTAAACCTCTATATTGCTACTGAATGTGCATATTTGGAATAAAATGCACTGTGCTTTACTTTGGGCGAAGGGTAACTTGTGAGCCAAAGGCGGAAGTCAGGGTGGCATGTTTTTGGACCGAAGTCCTCACAGATTTTCTCCAGGGTGGACATCCAGGAAACAGCCAGGTGGCAGTTCTGTAAACACACCCATGTCCCATCCTGCATGGCTGTGGATATCATTTTAGCAGCAATGGGGCCCTGGCCTTGACCAAGAGAGATGGACTGGAACTTGGCACCACTCATGCCTTTGTCATGGGCAAACTTCAGTAAGCCTGTGAAGGAATTGTTGGGGGGGATAGCGTCACATGAACCCTTAACAGTCAATCATGAGGAAAGTAAGACTTACTGGCCATGGGATCAGCTCCTGGAGACAGCACAAACACGAGAGGGATGGTGGAGTTGGAATCCAGGAAGCTCTTACTCAGGTCAAACGGAGGTGGCTGTACAAATTTCTTCCCCAGTTTGCCGGTCACGTATTTAGTCACAGCTGACACAATCTTATCAGGCCGGAGACAGCGAACAATGATCATTTTCTGAAGGTCATTGAGCTTCTCACACCATGGTTTGGGCAGTGGAATGTTGCAAGGCTCCTTGCTGTCGTAAATAGGCTTGAAGTCTCCTGGACCATTGATAAAAGCTTCTCTGTGAAATAAATAACATTCCAAGCCAAACAATAGTTCAAAGTGTGGGACTGAGTGCGGGACTGACATAACTAATATAAAAAAAACTCTACGGTTGAAAATGCATTTTACTTTATTCCCTGTAAGCCAGGCAGTTCACTGGCTCGACATATCTCATTCCAGCTCTTGTCTGGTAGCCAGCTGGGGTCGGGGTTAGCGATAGTCTTCTGCAGGCCCACACCCCCAGTCAGCAAGAACATAAACTCTGAGTATTCAATCTCCTCCTTTGCTCTGTATTCAAATATAAATATAAAACATCACAGAGTAAAAACCTCATGTTCGCACATTAGAACTAACTCAACAAATAATTGTAACCACTGTTCCACCGTACGTTCAACACTTACAGGAGTAGATTACAGCAGAGGAGGAAGGAGAAGAGGAGTTTGTCCTTCTCAAACAGAGAGCGACAGACATTGCAGTACAGGTTGTAGGTGAAGTGCCCGATTAGGCATTGAAGTCTCCTCTCCAGATTTTTGGACTTTGGGCTGATAAGTAAACGACACAGCACAGAAAGCTGAAGCTGAACAGAGACCCACTAAAAGTTATGTAAAGCTACTATTTTCTACTATTTAAGTTTAATCTTGCATGACCTCTTTTAGGTAGAACCTGATGTGCATCACTCACCTCTCCTGTATAGAGTTAATGTAAAGGTTAGCAAACCAGCTCAGAGAGTACTGGTACATGGGGTCTATGTTGGTCAGATCAGCAATACTGAAGAAAAGAATGGAAGAATGCTTCGCAATGGCTCTGTAACCCTCTCTGGACTCTGCTATCTCAATCTCTGTCTTTTCTGCAATCTGGGAGATCAGTCAGATGTTAGATTACCAAATATCAAACTCACAGTCCAGATTGCAGGCTTTACGTATGGCGCTCACCTGCTGTTTTTCAGTAATCTCACTGGACATAATCTTAGCTGAGTCCAGAATCTGAATGGCGCTCTCATCCTCCAGGATATTTCCCTCAGAGGACTGCAGTGTCTCCAGGATCTTATCCTCAATTTCCTTCAGCTGCCTCTTATTTGCAGCTGACTGTAAGATAAGTGCATTTCTCTCCTCCTCCAGCTCTGGCCTGTTGAACATAGAAGGCTGTTACAATTTTCCACCGAGGTGATGAGTAGCTATTTAACGAGCATTACCTCTCTTTGGCAACTACAATTCCCAGCAGCTGGTCCTCCAAGCCTTCTGGTGTGATCATGAAATTTAGCAGGGAAACCTTTGTGGCCAGTTCTGGTAGGTAGTGAGGGTTCCTGAGCTTTGTGGTGATGTAGAAACGGAAATCGCAAGAGTATTCAATCACACTCTCCCCCAGCCTGATATGATCCACACCACCTGGGTAAAAAAAAAAATTGAATTAAATGTTAAGTTGAAAAAAAAGGGGTTAGCAGTCATATCACATTCACAGCACCTTGTTTGAAGGTTTGTTTGAGCAGCAGTGGTTCTAATGACGGGTCCAGCTCCTCTCCTACATTTTCCAGCAGCAAGGGCGTACCAAATTGAATGCAGTTTTCCAAAGTTCTCATATAGTCAGCATCTGTCAACTTGATCACACTCAGGTTGCTGTCTTTCTCTGAATTCTTCACCCACTTGTTGGCCTGGCCCTGAGGGTCAATCATTAGGGGCCTGCAATAATACAAACACTGAGGCTAACATTATTTTAGAATGAAATTTGTCTTATATCTTTGTAAAAAGATTTAGTACTTTACCAATCGTTGCAGCAATACACACTCACCATCTACGTGAATTACTAACAATGACCCCATTGTCAATGGAGAAAGAGTCGCTCGGGAGGCCTGCAATATTCCAAGCCCTGATCTTGATGGGATCTCCCAGGGTTTTACTGAGCAAGAAGTCGTCTGATGATGGAATGTTCTTAGACTAGCGAATGAGACATTGGTGAAAGTAGAATTAGATGTGTTTGAATTCAAATTGAATAACTCAAAAATCAAAATGAAAAAATGGAGGTTACTTGGCAGAGTTTGGTCCATAACTTGGTGCAGTCTTGTCTGAAGCCAGCAGTAAAAGGGCCAAGGTAGGCGATGACGCCAGCAGAAATGAGCACATCTCCAGTCAGGTTGTCATATGTGTTCTGCAGGTCATCTGCTGCCTTAGACCATCTAAAGACAGAGTTTAGTCATTTGAATCTTGGATGTACACAAATTACAAAAAAGAATGAACCATATAGCATTTGCGTGCATCATTACCTGGTCTTCTCCCCACCCAGACCATTAATGAGTTTCTCAGCCCTCTCCAGCTTTCTGGCGCACATATCTACTTGGATCTCCAACTGAGCCTTCTCCTCCGTCTTTTCCTCAAAGGTTTTCTGAAGAGCAGCCAAACGGTCCTCGACTTCCTTTAGCTCTGCTCTTTTTTGGTCGAGAAGGGCCATGGTGGCAGCCAGGGACCCCTGGGCCTCTGCCAGATTGGCTTTCTTAGGAGCCACAACCTAAATCCACAGAGCGATGTCAAGACTATGTCAACAAAAAACCTTTTGTTGTCAGGACAGTTCATAATGAAATTATATTAAAAATTACAAATCCAGAAACACGGCACCTTTGCCACTCTGTCGTACACTTCCATTGCTTTTATCCACTTGCACAAGCCCTCTGCTGCAGAGGAGGCCTTTGCCACTATACTGGGGTCAAAGTCGGGGTTAGTCATGTATTCACTGCGGATTTTTTGCATGACGTGAACCTGCAATGAAGACACAGCAGAATTAGGACAAAATACCATTTCCATTAATAACATTGTTTTCTGACACCCACAGGAATATTGTCTTTGTCATATTCTTTAAGATCTCGTAAGAAGTTTAGATCCCCCAGGAGCTTCTTGCTTGGACCCCAGTAGTCAATAACCTAGACAACAACAAAAAAACATGTCACTCACATTAGCAAAAGTTGGAATGTATGAGTTTTTTTCTTTTGTCCAACCTTTTTTCCAGTGCCAGCTTGATCAGCAATCTTATCTGGCTTTATGTCCTTCATCACACACACAGCCGCCATCACCAGCTTGACCCCTGAAGGTGGATTTTTCATGGACTTCACAATTGTGACATCAGAGGGCTAAAATTAAACAAGAGTTTCAAATTACTCAACCGACCAACCTTCACTGATGTGAGAGGCTAAACATGGGACACAGAAGTTGTGTGCTTGAGGTGCACTCACCTTCAAAGTGTCCAAGGCAGAGAGAGCAGCTTCCAGGGCAGGAATTGCCTCAGCCAAATCGCTCTCACACTCATTCTTAAGAGCCTGAGCCTCATTGGCTTTGACAGTTGCTGCCTCCTCATCAACACGAACAATTTTACTTTTGGCCTCCACCTCCACAGACTCAACTTCAATCACCTGACATTAACACAAACACGTATACATATATATTTACAATCACACATGGTCTATATCTTAAAGTGATTTTGGGGCTGGATAAAGATTTATTCACCTTCATCATTTTGGTGTTGTCTATCTTAGCCTGCTCCAGCTTCGGTTGAAGATCTTCCAATTCCTTCTTCATCTCACCCACCTACAGTAATAAATTGTTAAAATACATGATGACTAAGGTAGAACCAAGATTTAAAAGAAACAAAAGCAAATACAGGCAAATTGCAAAATGATTCATGCGAAAACAGTGCTGATTGTACCTGCGATTCAGCAAAAGCTAGTTTATCCAGACCATTTGTATATCTTTGTTTTGCCTTCATGACAGTGTCTCTTTTCTGGGTGAGTAGCAGGCGAAAAGCCGCTATCAGCTCCAGATAGGATGTGGGCGTCACGTAATTATGGCGACCCAGCTCAGAGAGGAATCTGCAGTGAAAACTAAATTCATTTAAATGAACTTTACGTATAAATTGACCCTTTATAAAATAACCACAAGCCTTACCGGTCTGAGAGCTGTTTGGCAGAGGTGTGAAATGTTTTGCAGATGGGTATGACCTCCTGCCTCTCGTTTTCACTCATCTCCAGTGACTCCAGGAAGGAGTTGGCCACTTGTTCAAGAGCCTCCTCTGGCCATGGCTGAAAGGGCAGCGAGAGGAATGTAACAATAGGGACAGAAACAAAGATGAGAGCACACAAAGACCAACTGCTTACACTGTTAGAAATACTGTCTATAATTTATTTCTATATCTCATAGTTTCTGTCTCTCTGTTAATGCTACCTATCTCTGGTCCTGGGAGGACAGATTGTAAAGATAAATCTGTTTTTTTTCCATCTTATATAACAATTTCTTTTAATCGTACATGTACCCTGTCCTCATGCAGTTTGAATGGGTTTCTCCAAATATCATGTACTTATTGCGTGATGTATGAAAATAAAAGATAAGATTACTCTGGAGGAGCACTGAACTGTCATATGTCCTTAGCCAACTGTCTGGACAAACTTGTTTATGTGACAGTAAGGGTATAAAAGAACTGAGCTGTAGGCTCAATATCGTCCAGACTCTTGAGAGAGGCTGTACCCTATTTTGCCAAATAGTAAGTGTGATCTTTGTCTCTGTTAATGATCATTGATGAATTATTCTTGGTTGTTCATTTTAATTGGCAATACATTTTTGAATCTTGATAGACTCATTGTTGTCTGGTTCCCCTCACTTTAGAGCAGGGGTGGGCAATTAATTTTTACAAGGGGCCACATGAGAAACCTGAATTGTGTCAGAGGGGCCACACCAAGTAGCTGTGTGGTGTCACGTACATCGCAGCTCTCATCCATATAGTGGCGATTCAAATTCGAATCCTTAAACAAAACGACCTGTGTACCACATATTGAGCTTTACCTTTAATTTCTGAGAAAGAAATACTTGGCAGTCCATGTGTTGTTGAAAACATGGCATTTGTTACTAATCTTGAGGCTAACCTAGCTAGCGTCACTTATCACTGTTCACCTTCACTCACAACACCCGCACGCACATACGTCGATACAGAAGTAATAGAAACGTAAATGTAAACGGCCCGTAATTTGCCCAGGTCTGCTTTAGAGCAAAATTGCCTCTACACAGATGACTATCTTACTTATCTTACTTACATACACAAAGATACATACAGTATATTGTTTGTGGTGCCTAGTAGTGTATATGTGGTATATTTTACTGCATATACAACTGATACAACTGAATGATTTTTTCCTAATGCCTATATAGTACCTGAAACCAGTCAATGGTACAGCAGTTGATAAGAGATGGAAACTGGCGCAGGCGATTTCGAAACGCATCCCCAATTGGACTGAAAGCCACAACTATATGCAGGTTCTCTTTACAGCGTGCAACAAAAAATGCAAAAAGAGTCAGAGGGCTTAACTCCAAATTCTTATTGCCAGCTTGGGCAATGGGACGCACTGCCTGGAAAAAGAGAGAGAAAGCAGTATGTCAAATATAAATGAATAAACTCTTTGTGTATAAATGTCTCTTTAAAGGCATGTAGCAGCCCACCTCCACAATCTCTTGCTTTTCATCTACGGCAAACAGATTAGGCACCTCTCCTGTGTTAAGGACACTGTCCACATCCTCTAGAAAAGCCTCATCTTTGATTTGAGCATCAGTTAGTAAGAACACCGTCTTCTGACCTTTCAATCCTGTATTTTTCAGAAGAATCTGTAGAATTTGGTTATAAATTATGTTAAAAGAATTCACAGGATTGCATAAAACCAAACAAAAAAATCTAAGTAGATTATTGCAATGCATCAGAATAACTGGGAAAATAAAACTTTACAAAACAATAAACCTAACCTTGAGATCATCTCTCCAATCAGTCATGCCATAGCTCTTGGAAATCTCAGGCTGGACCAAGGTCATGTGTGCCATGAATGTGGCCAAACGTGTGATGGACTGGCGTCCACTGCCTCCCACTCCAACAAGCAGGGCATTGCCCCCTGGCTGCTTTAACACGCGGCTAATACGGGATAGGTGCTCCAGGACGTAGCTACAGATGCAGATACAGGCATTTTTTTCTCAGTTTAAATTTACTGACCTTAATTTCATTTTAAAAACCATTAACTACTTCCTAACTACAATCAATTGTTTTTTTTCAGTTGAAAAATCCTAACTCTCTGAACAGGTAAAATAAAATGTTTTTTTTTTTTTACTTAATGCAGCTGCAGAGCAATATTTTCAAGCACATGCTGAAAAGAGTCGACAATTACCGGAAGATGACGAGGTTCATGTGATTCTTGTTCATCTGGTTGTATTCATCGAGGCACGACTGCACCACCTGAGCAAAGCTTTCCAATGACGACACCTCAGCATAAAGGCGCTCATCATAGTTCAGGTCAGGGTTCATGTAGTCGCCAAACAGTAGATTCTGCATGTCTTCCTCAACCAGCTGAGAAACGGAAAGATTTGTTTCAGTCCATTTCACAAGTCCATATTTAGAGCACAAAGGCAGTCACTGATATTTCATTTGCTAGTATAAAACTTTAGCTTTATACGCTAGTATAAAATTTTTGAACATACTCTGAAATATAGTAATAGCAAGTGGCTTTACACAACAGAAAATTCTCAAATACTCAGCAGCGACTTACTTTACTTCCTTGTTTCAGATGATCAAACACCTGATTGAAGGACTCCCTGAAGTGATCTTTGAGGATGCTATTCATCAGCTGGTAGAGCCAGGCTCGATCTTTGTCGTCCACCAGACGATCGTAGTAGACACGGAAGACCTCGTGCACAAACAAGCGTATTAGTGTGTGTTTGTTCTCCAGAGACTCCTTCCTGAGCAGCAGGCAGCCTTGGATAACACGCGAGAAGTCCCGCAGGTTGAATGTGTAGTGAGACTTGGCTGGAGTTGGAAGCAGGTTCTCCATGGCTTTCTTATATACCTATGGAAAGTAAAACTGATAATCAGAAAACCACAATACAGGGGGTCCTCGAGTTACGTCGGAGATACGTTCCTGAGAATGTGTCGTAACCGAATTTCGACGCAAGTCGGACCATACATTCATTGTGCCATTGTGCATACATTGTGCCACCAGATGTCGCTATAACATCACGCTAAAGTAAGAGTTTATTATGGTGAATTGCCCTTTGTCCCTCTTGTCCCTCTTGACACACCGTAGGGGTTGAGATCACGAGTGTAATGAGCATTTCCTTTAAATTTCTGATATCAACCGTGTAGACCCTGTGTTGTGAATAAACCTACGGTATCGCCACGATCCCAAACGGATCTGTGTCCGTGTGCATCTCCTTACCGACTGCCCCTGCCGCCCCCCCCCCCCCCCCCCCCCGCCCCCCGGCCCGCCCCCCCCCCCCCCCCGCCGGCCAGCCGGCCGGCCGGCCATTTCACATAAGTAAACACAGCTGTGGAGGTGCTGGAGAAAAAAAAAAGCCGGCAGGCGTGCTGAGAGACAGAGAGAGCCGGCACCAACGAGTTCCCTTGTGAAGTCTGTACGTATTTACGGGGCAAACCGCTTAAGCCAAAACAAGGAAGTTCACAGGAGATGTATCGTAACCATGAAAACGATGTAATTTGCGACCGACGTAAGTCGAGGACCCCCTGTAGTGGAAAAGACACATAGATTGCCATGAGATATTAGTCGTATTAAGGTATTTAGGGCACTCACTTCCAACGTAGCTGCCACTATTTGTTTGCCAACAGGGAAATATTCAGGTGGAAATCCATTGTTTTTGAGATAGAAGGCCACCACGCTGGAGAAGATGCAAACCATGGTATCATCACTAAAAGCATTGATGCTAAAGATGTTAAAGTGCCGAAGAAAGCGAGCTGTCACTGCATTCCTTCCACCACCAGGTGGGCCCATAGCTGAGATGAGCTGGAGGTCAACAAGAGTAATTCTGGAGGTATCCTTCAGATCATACCTACCAGGGCATAACAAATATTGTTTTGTCCGGGAAATGTATTCATTTTTGATTATATCTTGCAGTTGTTTTAATGAAATAAGCCGTGGTCTGTTCATACCAGTTTCTATGGTCTATGTACTGTCGAAGAAGTTCCACAGGAGGCTGTGCTCCGAACTGTTCCAGTGCAGGCATGTTCATGTCATCCACAAAGATGACACACTTCTTTCCTGTGGGGGGGCCAAACACTCCCTTCCTTCTCTTGTCTAACCTGGACATGATGATATTCTGAAAGATTAAAGCACTAATTATTCTTTTTTTCTTAATACTACATTTCACATCATATTTGTGATAAATAAAGTTTTCAACAAATTTATATATTTTCCTTGTAATAAAGATAAATCTTTCACCCATGGTTTCAAAATGGTTCTCACCTGGGTTTGGTTTGCACTGGTGCGTGCTGAAAAATTGATGAAGAAGGGTAAATATCTATCTTTGTCCAAACTGTTCATCAGTTTCTCTTTCACATACACTGACTTTCCAGTGCCAGTGGGACCAACAAAGAGGAGGGGTCTGAGCAGAGAGGTAAAATAATTAAAAAAAAAAAAAAATTTGTGAAATATAGTGTGGAAATGTTCAGGTTAAAAACTTAATAACAATAAGAAATAAAAACTATATGTATATTCAAGGACTTTTGACACTTGTATTCATCATTGTCCGCTGAGAATACTAACACTTCGAAGCTGATACAGAGGTCCAGCAGGTAAGTGTAGCGAACAGTGTCGATGGTGGGAACAATGATCTCCTGCACTTTGGTGTTTCCGTCCCCCAGGCTGACATTTCCAATGGCATCATTCCAATGAACCCAGCGACCTTTTCCTTTAAACTGTAAAACAGGCAATAGTTTCATTTACTGACTTAAACAAAATAAAACACATCTGAGTAAAGTAATTACGGTAAACAATACCTCATAAAAATAGTCATACACCAGGCCTTTGTCATCTATGGGACACTCCCATTTTCCCACAATGGAAGGGACTGGATGCTCTTCTGTTTTTCCTGAAACAGTCAGCTTTAATGACTCGCTAAATTTTTCTCTGCTGTCTGCATCACAGCTGCCACCCACAGACCACACCAGGGAGAAGGCAAAAGCTGCCTGTGAACCAAAGAACCAGAGGTGGAGGTGTCACAGAAGAACATAATATAACTCTAACGGAATCATGCAAATGAAAAAAAGGAAAAAGTTGTATGGATGTTTGTTATGTATAGTTCAAACTCAATGGCATTTAATAACTCAGATTCTAAATCAGATTCTGATTGAGTCTTTTTACCATGATCCAGGTCCGAATATTTTTATTGCCAGGATCCATTGTTAAAGGTTCAGTGAGCAGCATTTTAAACAGTCGGCATAAGGACACCACAGTGTTACCGTTGCTAGTGGAAACAACTTCCTGTAAACAAAACCATTATCAGAAATGACAAAAGATCTGTATCTCATAAATAAATATATTTCAATTGCGAACAATGAACCATGAGCTAAATAATCTACACATCTTCATGTCTGGATTGTTTTGACGCCTGGGTTGACTTACTCTGCAGTGTTTACGCAGCGTCTTCAGGGCAGGTGGCAGGAGCCAATGGAAGAGGTCCAGCAGCAGTGACCGGTGGTCTGGGCTCTGTAGAGCATCAGGAAGAGAGTTCATCCAGGAGATCACTAAAGGCTCCCAGCCCAGCTGAGACGGTTCCATGTAGATCATACCACATCGACTGACTGTGGCAGGCTGCAGTAAAGAACAAAATTTGACCTTTCAAATTAAGAACATTACACTAAGCAACATGTTTAAAAAAACTATGACCAAAACCCAGTGCATACTGAGCTGTACATATTACAATTGATATATTTGTGATATATTTATATATAATTGATATCACAGTCCCTCTAACCATTTTGGTGACCTTGCACAAGTAAAAGTAGAACTTTAAATAGGATAATCAAATCAGATGTTAAATATATCAGTCAGACATAATATATTCACTTACAGAAGCCTGCGATAAATCCATCGCTTCAAAAATTAAATTCATCTGATTGGACATCTGAATGATCTCACCACTCATCAGGCACAACTGTAAAAAGATATAAATATATTATTTGTAAGGTGAAAACTAACAAACACTGCACAAAACTCAGAAACACTACATACATAGTGGGTTTCACTTTGTGTTTATTTACCTTTTTGTTGTCATCAAGCACAGTGTTCATGCTCTCAATCCACAGTGTATCTATAGGACCGTCAAACACTACCCATTTGCGGTCTGGTGTTTCAGCTGATGCAAATTCACGAAACGTGTTGGCCACAATCCCATCTGTCCACTAATGACAAAACAAACAAGAAAAAAACAACAAAGTAAAATAAGTAACAGGAAGTAAGGGACACCTTATGTCCCAGGACTATATCAGTACAGTGAAAAACCAGAGGATCTGTGGCACATGATAAAATACAAGAGAATCCACGGCACATGCCTACCTCATGGGAAACAATGTCAAACTGTCCAAAGAGCTGCCCCATGGTGATGGACTTTGGGTTCAATGTCCTAAAGATGACCCTCTCCTCTTCACCATACCCTCTCTCATTCATGAGAGTGAGAGTGTCCGCTAGCACATGTAGGACTTTGGTCTTTCCAGCAAAGGGCTCTCCCACCAACATGAACCTGATACATACATTAAAAAAAGAATATCATCATCTTAAACATATATCATGTTTAATTTAGTTTCACATATATTCCACTGACTAGCCACGTCTCAATCACATTAAACTACGCAACTGGAAACATGGTAAGTACAAAATATGGTGCCGTATGCCGTATTTTTATGCCGTAAATATGTGGGATATGGAACAGAACATACCCGTGCCTGACTATCATCATCTCATACGTTTGAATCATCTTCTTTAAGAAGATTTCTGTTGGCTGTACGTTGTGGTTTTTACAACACTCTTCAGCAGCCTTGAGAAAGAGCTGTTCAAGAAATGAAGAAAAAAAAATCATTGATTATTTATCTAGTACAGAAGACTAAGTAATAGCATCAGTGCAGCTCACCTGATAATCAGCCACAGGAAGGGAGATGCCTGGGAACAAATCACTGGTGATGCCATTGAATAGTGGAATATCATGTGAGAGAAACTTTGGCTCATTAACATCCTTTATGGATCTTAGGAGCTGGCCGTGAAAACATGGAGAGAAAAACGAAAGCCATCCAGCTGACAAACCAAAAGTTCACACGTGGGACTCTATTCACAAGAAATTGTGTTAAAAATAAATCAACTGAGTTCAAATACCAGTATGTCCTCGTTCTCATCTGGAAATTTCAGCTTGAGGTTTCCTGCCGCCACAAGCACAGCTTTAACTGCTCTCATGCCATAGTCATAATGAAACTGGGAGGAGAGCTGCTCAGAGCAGAGCCTGTAGGTCATGACAATCTTGACAGACAGTGGTTTTGCATTGAGGAAGCCATATGAATACAGCGAGATCTCTGCGATCAATGCATAGTTAGGGATCATCATGGCCACTGTTCGGAACAACACCTAACACAGAGAAGGGAGAAGAGAGGGCAAATTTAGTTAATATGTTAAGGCCAACGTTGGACAGTAGGATATTTTCTAATATTATGCTATTTATAGATAAGCTCTAGAGCACAATCAGTGTACAAGTTTCAGTATTTTTAGTTTTGTAAAGGCAAAATGAACTGATATAAGGAGCCGATTAATATAAATAGACTATGTAAGATTTGATGTATTTTTAAATGACAATTAAACCCTAAATGTTAGCCACAACATAGTTTATCACAGGGAAAAGACCTTGAGATTGTCCGGGAGCTCTGAGCGTCCTGCATATCCAGGGTTCATTGTTATGGATACGAAGCAGTTGGGATTGAGTTTGAGCATGGTCCCTTCAAAATCAAAGTACTCCAACCTTTGTTCAATGGCCCGCTGGATGCAAAGCACCTGCTGAGCCACGACAGACAGCACCTCCAGCTCGATGCGGTTGAATTCATCAAAACATGCCCATGCACCAGATGAGGCCAGACCTTTAAAAAACTGTGAGAGATGCATGTTAAAATGATGTGTTCTCAGATTTTTGATTAGGACAGAACAAAACAAAATTAAAAATGTTCTACTGTTGTTACTTTGCCCATAGCAATGTAATCTAGTCCATCCGAACAGTTGAAGACCACACACTGCACAGCTAGAGCTTTGGCAAGATCTTTGGTGGTTTCAGTTTTTCCTGTTCCGGCTGGACCCTCAGGTGCACCACCCAAATTCAGAAAGAAAGCTCCAATCTAGGACATAGAAGACGCATTGGAATTAAATGCAAAAATATCTTATTAATTAGCAATATGCAAATAAATAAAAGTGGCATGTTATAATGTTCAAGTTGACTATTTGTTGGATCCTTTACCAGGGTTCTGTAGCATCTGTCAGTAAGTGGGGTGATGACAAGACGAGGTGAGTTCCCCAGGTACTCATAGGCGTATTTAACATCACAGTTGATAATGCGAACGCGGACATTATCATTGCACCAGTAGTAACGCAGCTGGGCTAGCCACTGGAAGTCTGTTTCACGTGAAACACCTGTTAAGTTGAAGATTATTTTTTTAATGTGGGTATCACTGAAGTTGCTGAAAGAAAGTTCTGTTCTATTTATCGACTTGGTCTTTTGTGCCATGGTACCTTTCTCAATAAGCTCCATGACCACATCTCTTGCATGAACATCAATGGTAACTAGTGCTCCCAAAGTTGTCCGTGTTTGTTTGGGCAGTTTCCCTCTTACCAGCTCCACAATGTCATTCAGCTGATTTTGAAGTTGCTGATAGTAGTTCTTCAAACCCTACGTAGAACAAAAGCCCAATTACTATTTTAATTTGTTGTTGGGTGATTAAAATAGTTCCATGCTAATTTGGAAAAAAAAATACAGGTCATCCAATCAGCGGTGAGATCACTGCTGCTGATTGCAATCAGTGCTTTCAATTGAACTTAAATCTATGCCGCATGTGTTAGTATATTAAAAATCTCAATATTAATAATACGTTTTCAGAAAAAACAGATGTAAAACCTACATCGTTCCCTGCTCTGATGGCTTCATGCACTTCCAAGGTCCAGAATATCTGGGAGGTGCAGAGCACCACCTGCCCAGGCCATTCCTTGACCCACTGGCTGCGTGCAGTCTCAGCATAGGCCTGTTTATACAACCAAACTTATCACAAAGTTGCTACTGTATCACATTTATACTCAATAAGACAATCTTTAGTCTTTATGTAGCATATAATCTACACATAAAATGGGATTGCATGTACTGTATTTTGTCAGGTATTAAAAACAATGATCTTACCACCCTGGCCCGGGCTATTACATCTCTAATGCTGCGGAGCATTACATCCTCCACCTGCACCAACCACTTCTCCACAGCTCCTTTGGCTTCAGATGTGGAAATGTGCTGGATCAACTGAACACGTTCCCCTTCACTGCTATACATGGCCTGGACAAGAACAGTATGATTTTTAATACCATTTCATCAACCATGATGTCATGTAACATCAACAATATGTGACAGCCTTGCCTGAATATCCAGATTGGGTAAAAAGTCTAGTTTGGATATGCCTTCAAAGCACTTCTTTAGATGGGGCTGCACTCGCAGTGGGTCCTTAGTCTCAGACAAAATCTCCAGCATTTCATCATTGGACAGAAAGAAGAACCTAGATGTGCCATTGGTAAAAAGTATCCAAATCTATGAGATCAGAAGAGACGTAGACACAAGGAATACTGCAAACTATTTTGTTTACCGTGGAAAGAAGAGGCGTTTCTTTTCCAGATAGGCATTCAGTCCTTTCATGATGTTATCCAGAAGGTTGTTGGAGTCTTGCAACTTTTCAAGCAAACCAGGCAGCGAAGTTGCTGGCAGAATCTATCATTAAAAATCATAGGTAAACTCAAACGACAATCAAACGACTTATAGAGTTTTTTGGGGGGTGATCACTAGATCCAGTTTTGACAATAACCTTAGGATCCTTAACACAGTGCCTCATGACTTCTTTCCAGTTTTTGTCAACAATTTGAAAAAATCGCCCCTCTTCTGGAATCTGCTGCATGATGTCCTGAGAAGAGAAGATTGGCTCCAGGTAGAGCCACTGGGCTTGTACTTTCAGCCACTCATCTATGGTTTGCTGAATACGAAGCAGACGCTCTTCCCACAGCTGACATGTAAAAAAAAACAACAAAGCTTTATAGCTCTGCAGGTCTGGATAAAGGCATGTACAGAATACATGGCACGAGGTTGAAATTCTGCAAATCTTGCATTTCTTTAATATCATTAGCTATGTACAATCAATATATCTTGAAGGTGACCTTGATCTCATTTTCAAATGGTTTGATGAATGGTGAGCTCCTCATAGTCTGCGTCTTCAAAATCTGGTCATCTAACATTGTTTGAATCTCATCCAAGGCAGTAAGGATAGAAACCCCCGTCTCCCTGTACAGTTGGTGGTGGAAGGAAATACCATCCCAAATATGCACCATGGTCTGCAAAGCTTTTTCTAAGGCAAACTCCTGCAGAGGCATAAACAGTATGAACATACTGTACAGTAGGAAACACGTTTAACACAATTAGCATTGCAGTTTTAATCAAATTATATAAAAAAAACCCACACAATATTACATGGGTTCTTACTTTACTAGCCGCAGCACTGATCGACTCAAATTCTTCCAAGTAAGGATCCAGCTTTTGTTTGAGAACTTTGCGTAGCGTCGTGCTGGAGTCAGGAGTAAGGTCATGTCCCACTATTTTTGACATCTGGTCCCAGTGGCGGTCTCTGATGCCTGGATTACACAAGATGGACACTACAGGGATATGTTCCTGTTGATGCAAACATTTTTTAGCATCAACACAAGGCTCCACTTACGACAGGACATTATTAATTATATCTTATTTAAATACAATACCTTGAACTCTTTGATCTGCTCTGTCACAGTGGAGCACAGACGTATTGTGGGGTTCTCTTGCTTCCTTGGATCATCTTTGTTATTTTTAATAGCAGTCTTCTCAACTTCATGCTCAACCTTACTCTGTTTCTGTTGGAAAAACTTCTGCATCTTGAAGATCTCCCTAAGGAACTCATCCATGCTTACCTCCAGGCTCTCCCCATCTAGGTCTTGAAAGGATCCATCCATCCATCTATATAAAAGGAGGATAAAAAGTTATTGAGAGTTTTTATAATACATTAAAGATTTTTTTTCTAATTGAAACAAAGCATCACACATCAAACTGTTTGGACCTGCTCTCTGTGCGCTGCCACTTCAGGACAAGTCCAAACAGCTTCTGGTATTGCCCAATACTTTCTTTGATGACTTCAACTTCTGGGTAACAAGTTGTTTCCAATTTATAGAAGGCCTCTTCTTTGTTAATGATGCCGATTTCCTCCTCAGCCTCGTGAAGAAGTTTCTGAACTGTTCTGACATCTGTAACATACTGCCCCAAAAACAAATACAAGGTGTTAAAATAAAAAACTGTGACAACAATAAAATAACAAAACGTAAAAACTCTTATCTGCATAAAGAACAACCTACCATAATAACTGTTCTTAAAAGCTGTTAGAACAGTGACTCAGTTCAGTGGTTATTTGACACAAAACTAGACAATGTGCACACAAAACTAGACAAGATAGTACATCTGTCAGAATTACATGAAAATCATGCTCAAATAAGATAAAAGATAAGATTTATTTTGGTTTTAGCCTTGTACTAGATGTAGTTGGTGCCATTTATATACCCATTCAATATGGCACGTCATCTAACTCTCTGCAGGAAAGCAAATATATCTGTTATCATTACAGGTTGTCTTTAAGTAATGCTGACACTGTACCTGCTGCATCATTTCCAGCTCAAAGCAATGTTGAAACTCCTCCATTCTGCAACCCAGTTTCTCCAGCTGCACCTGTAATCGTTCTCTTTTAGCAAACAACTCCTGCATCCCTTTCTGCTTGGCTGTCTGCATTATCTAGAAAGTGGCAAAGCAAAAATGAGATTAGGTCGTGCTTAAATAATAAGAGCGGTGTGTTTTTAAAGGGCAAAAAAACGTGTGCATTACTTCATCGCTGAGTTCGAAGATATGGGGAATTTTTTGGGGCCAGAGAAAAACAGATGAATTAAGCTGCATATGCTCTTGCTCAAAGACGTGGACATCCAGGAGGTACAGTAACCTGTAGTGGGACTCCTATCAGATGTGATAGTGACAAATGTTAAGATTTGGTGTAAATCCATACATCTTTGGAACATATGCATATTTTGAAAGCTACAACAGAAAAAAAAACAATTGTGAAGGTTTTTACCTTTATTTTTTTATTTAGTTCATCAATACCCATTGTCTTTGTAAGATGTATGTAATCCACCATCTGAGCCATGTCCTCTGTATTCTCCGGTACTTTCAGAGCTTTCTCTCTGATGGTTTCGAATTCAGAGCAGATCCTTTGAACACAAGACGTATTACATATAGATCGTTATGCGAAGGTTTACAAACAGTGAAGCACACTGTGACAGTTCTGTTTCAGGATATTAGAAGAAGTGACTCACTGAAGATTTTGTTCAAGGTGGCTAGCGATAACTTTCTTTAGAAGTATTTCAGCATAGGTTTTGGCTTTGTTGGCCAGCCCTTGTTTCAGCTCCTCACAGTCCAGATGGACCATTGCGAAGTAGACTCTTGCTGGGAGGCTGATAATCTCCTTTGACAGAGCACGGAAGTCTTCCACTTGCTGTAAAAGCAGTGAGATTGAACATTGACTGGGACTAGGAAAACTAGTCACTGGGCAAATGCAGGTAAAAGTCCCAAATGAATTTGATGTTGTTTTTTCTTACCTTTGTGTACTCATCAAAAGAATGTTCTTCTTCCATGAATATTTTCACTCGAGCTTGTGCAGTTCCGTTGACCAGCCAGTCATAGCTGTCAACTGCAAAATAAAACAGATGTCAGCCACAATGCAAAGTAAGATCAGCAGCATAATGATAGGAAATGAATGTATGATGGAACAACACCATAAGTCTGGAAATGCTTATCAGGTTCTTCTAGATTCCTGAAAATAGCGGTCTTCAATGTGGCTCTAGCCCAAGAAAGGATGTCATCAGCCACCTTTGCACTGACAAATGTCGATGTGGTTTCTGTCAGCCATGACTGAACCGTCTGTACTCTCTGTGGATCGATTTTAAAGATATCAGTACAAAGCTCCAAATTTTGTTTTATATGCAAAAACGTGCCATTTTCTTTTAAGCGGCTATTATACGTGGTTTTACCTGCAGTGTATTTGTCATGGTATCAAGTATCGCTAAAACAGCAGCTTCAAGATCTTGTAAAGTCGGGTAGATTTCCATCTTTTCATCATCAAATGTCAAAGCCATACGGAACAAGGGCAAGCGGTCATGATTGCTTGGTTCAAACAGATTGACCAACTCCTCCACCTGTACCTGAAGCATGGATTTCAACTAGAAATTGACAGAAAAATGAATATAAATCTGAATGTGTATGTGAATCTGAATCAAGCACATGCATACAAAAAGCACTACCATAAGCATACAAGGAAACATAACATTATAATGGGTAATTGCTGACCAGCAGTTTGTTGTTCAACAGGTTCAACAGGTTGAACATGGTTCAACTCAAAGAAATTGGCTTGCTCAGTAACACACACAAAAAAGCATTACCTGATTGGAGATGAGTGTGGATGCACAGTCATAGAAGGAGTCCAGTTTCTCCTCTCTAACTCCTTTCAGAGTTTCTTTACTTGTTAGTAAGTGGATGACTTTAGGAAACCAGGTATTCATGATACGATCCTCTGTCCTCTTACACTCCACAGCCAGTTTGTTCTGTAGGTTCTTGCAGTCCACAGGTCCTAAGGCCCTGAGCCAACAGAGGCCAAATTAAAGAAAGTTGAGGAAATCTCCATGAGATTATTATAATTATTATTCATGCTGTTATGCTTTACCTGCATCCTGAAAGGTCAACCAGGACCAATGAAGAAAACGTCATGTAGCCGATATCCAAAATAGTTTGCATTACCGGATGAAGAATGTGCAAATTTTCTTTCATCATCCTGTGGCTTCTGATAAAGCTGTCATGCCGATGCTGGCAGAATTCTGGAATTCTGCAATGAGTGTAAATGTATTTTACAACAATGTTTTAAACACAGATCCACTATCATATGTATTCTTCATTAATGATTTGTGTACAGGAGACGCTCACTTTGTTTGGAAAGTTGTTTGGTTCTCTGTCTGAGTTCCTTCTATTTCTGGATTCTTCAGCATTGTGTCAACTAAAGGGAGTAATTATGGCACAAGACGAGAGTCATACTGCATGTTGTCTGCATGTAATCTGTTGTTGAATGCACTTAAAGCCCTATGAGGCAAATTGCAATTCGTGAATATGGGCTATACAAATAAAGTTTGATTGATTGATTGGTTGATTGACTGACTTATTGTCTGCTAAATGAATGCAATGTAATCCACAAGCATCCCCCACACATGTTGTGTTGACACAAATAACTGGCAGTACCTGTGTGTTTGACCATAACACCGAGGAAGTCAGTGCTGACTTCTGTGCAGAGGTCTTGGAGTAGTTTCTTTGACTTGGGGCTCTCTTTCAGTTTTGGTGGGAGTCGGGAGACCATGGAGTTCAACCACTGTTGCTGGATTGGGGTGATTGGGCGTCTCTCCACACACTGCTTCAGGAACTCATAGTTCATCTGCCAACGGGGCCCAGAATAAAATAAGACTCATAGAGCCATAAAATACTTAGAAAGAGGGATTTGTTTGTACATAACGAAAACTCACCCTGAGCTTCCGCTTCTCACTAAGCATCTGAAAAACACAAGTATTTAGAGCACATGATGTTGTGAAATATTATATTAGTTGCTATTGTAAAATGTGATGGATTGATTGATTGATTGTTGTCATACAGAAGGAGGAAACTGTGGCTCTAGTGATGGATGGTGCTCTGTTCTCCTCTCTTTGCTTTTAATGTAGGTTTCCACAGCTCTGGACAACCTGGAAGGATTCAGTTAACTTCAGATTCAGTGTTAAACTGCAGGAATCCCTTTAGCTAACATGTACAGTTTACGGTCCCTAACCCTACCAGCGTTATACTGACAACATACGATTACATACAGTATCGTGTTGATTTGCTTTTGTTGTGCTTTACTCCTTCTGTGCCTCAGCAGCTTCTCGTCGACCTTTAACCTCTTCGACATCTCCTCCACAGCTTCCTCGGCTCGCTCGACGCCCCCCCGCTGCAGCTGCGGCTGCTGCGAGTTAATGGGAGGCAGGACCGGAAGCCGTGACTTTCCGCTCTGCTCACCGTTGTTTTTGAAAGCTCCGGGGGAGGTAGCCATGTTTTCTGTACAAACGCTAAGAAGAACCACAACAACATAGTTTTGGTAAAGTTACAAGCTCTAATTAAACGCTAAAGTTAGGATATGTTCCGGTTTGTTATGCTACAATTAACGGCGTAAATTTCAAGTTCATGTCTAAATAGTTTCAAATAATAGCAAGTGCGGCTTTACCGGTTCGATTATCCAGTATCTCTCCGGTTTAGTTCTATGCTTAATATGTTGTCTGTGAACTCGGTTTTCTGAAACACTGAAATGAATGTGTTTGGTACAGCCTCAAGGATCGTTACCATAGAAACAGTAAACAGGGTATCCGGCACAGGAGGGAGGCGTAGCCTGTCTCGAATACACCTGTTTTCAATATTTTCTAGCGTTTTGTCTCAAATAATAAAATAAAAATAGGAATAATAAGAATAACAGCAATTATAAAACAAAGAATGAAATAATAATACCCACAAGTAATAATGCCAAAATAACATACACACACACTGTATAAACAATCATTCAACTCATATTCCTACCTCGAATCACCAAGGGGGGCGCAACCATTTGGCTACACATAATGAAACCGGAAATAGGCCGAGTGAGGAGGAAGAAGAATTAGAAGAAGAGTCTCTCCCCTTCGCTAGCTAGCTAGCTGCTGCTAGGAAGTAGCGTCACTAATTAAAGGTATTGGGAACAAAGTCATTTTGATATTGGTATAAGAAAGTAGATGCGATACAGTAGGAGACAGTAAAATAAATCGGCTTGTGTTTCAGTTATGTGAGTTCGATATTAATGTTCAAAAGGGCGTAAGTTGTCTTTGTTTTTATTCGTGCTAACGAAAGTCAGGCTTCAATGTTGTGTTTTGTTTATCGAAGGCCCCAAATATTTTGCCTTTGATTTCCGGTGTCATGTTGCCTTCAAAGGGGAAAATAATCGACTAAACGTCATATTTTTGTTCTTGCCAGTAGTCTCAGTTTAATGACAAGATAACTTCGCTACTCTTTTTAGGACCATAATGAGTTACGCGGAGAAGCCGGATGATATAACACGGGAAGAGTGGATGGATAAAATCAACAACGTCCATATTCAGAGAGCCGATATGAACAGGCTTATCATGAACTACTTGGTGACGGGTAAAAGACAATTTTCGGTATCTGTTGTCAAATGCCAAAAAAGACATCAGAAGTTAACATATGACTAATGTTTGCATGTGGAATGTGCATGATTGTCGCTGGTTTCCATCCAACAGAGGGCTTCAAAGAGGCAGCAGAGAAGTTCAGGATGGAGTCTGGAATCGAGCCCAGTGTGGATTTGGATTCTCTCGATGAACGAATTAAAATCAGAGAGATGATCCTGAAAGGACAGATCCAGGATGCCATTGCGCTGATCAACAGTCTGCACCCTGAACTGCTGGACACCAACCGTTACCTCTACTTTCACCTACAGGTTAAGTACAAGATTGTAAACATCTTGGTTTGTGCTTAAAGTACAAAACACAGTTTTGCATGTCTTTGTTGTTCTGTTTATTTAGCTCACTGTTGTAGCCATGTTTTTGTTGTGTTTGCAGCAGCAGCATCTGATTGAGCTGATTCGTTTGAGAGAGACCGAAGCTGCTCTTGAGTTTGCCCAGTCTCAATTAGCAGAGCAGGGGGAAGAAAGCCGAGAGTGTCTGACCGAGATGGAGAGGACACTGGCCCTGTTGGCATTCGACAACCCTGAGGAATCACCCTTTGGAGATCTGCTCAATATGATGCAAAGACAAAAGGTAAAGTGAAAAGCAAATTATTAGTCTTTCAGGTTTAATACACATTTGAACACTTTTTCCAACTAACACTTTTTGCATCTCATTGTCATTTCTGATAGTTGCATTAATTACATGTTAAATCCTGGGTGTATTTTGTTTATCCACATTGGAGGATTTAAATATTTAACAGAATGCTTGAGTCAACTTGTGATCTGAGATGTGAAAGGGACTGTAAGGTTCTAAGAAACATTATTTTGTTAAATCATGGTAATTATAGAATCCAGTGTGTGAGCCATATAGGGAAGTAAATGTCTTTTAGTAATTTCTATGTGAGTAAATGTGCAATACAATTAAAACACATTCACTTGCTTTGCAGTAAAAATAGCAGATACATGTATGTGCTTTTATCTTTCAGGTGTGGAGTGAAGTGAATCAGTGTGTGCTAGACTATGAAAACAGAGAGTCAACACCCAAGCTGGCCAAGCTCCTGAAACTACTGCTGTGGGCTCAAAATGAACTTGACCAAAAGAAAGTGAAGTATCCCAAAATGACAGACCTCAGCAAGGGAACAATTGAAGACCCAAAATAAGGACTCACAGCAAGAACATACCACATTTTAAAAATGGACACATTTCCTTTATCTATTTATACCCCAGCAAACTGACTCATATAGAGTACAACCTTTTCTTTTTGTAAGGGTTGCTTTTTGATACTTATGTAGAATGTGCAAAGTGGATTGATAACATTTTAAAATGACTTCTCACAAAATTACATGGATGCCCCTAATTAACTTGGTATTAAAATTTACATTTTTGTTCACATTAAAAATAAAACCCTTATATTTCAGTTACACTAGTTTTTCTGTCTGTTGGCAGGGAAAGTTGTTGGTTTAGGAGGGTGTGAATAAAGCCTAAATTAGGCTGTCAGTTTCTGCGTGCAACCACTTAGAAGGGGTTGAATGTTCAGGGAAAAGGGCGACTCAGTGTGCACTGCCTCGTATAAACATACTTTTTAGTTACAAAAATATACATTTCAGCAACAAGTCATTTAGCTAGTACTCTATGTAACAAATAGTCAAGAAATAGTTTGGATATTTCAAAGTACAATGACACTGAAATTTAAATTAATAGATTTACATTGCATAATTGCTTTAAACATTACAAAAGATGCAGACAGGAAGAACAAAGAAGATAAATGTTCAACTATACATTATGATAGCGGTTAACAGTAAGGAAAAGGCAATACTCAAAGAATGCTATAAATTTTGCAGCGTACTGTGACTGTGTGAGCCTAAAGGCAACCTCAGTTTCATACTGTTGTAAAAGAACAACAATATGGAAATCACAGATGATCTCAGAAGATGTGAATTGATAAATCTATGTCCACAGACATGGGGACACTTTTACAGGTGCATTATTTACATGTAGCAGAATGGTAAATTCAATGTGCTTTTTGCTTGTTTATTATTTTGCAATAAAAGTAAAATTTTAAGTCATAATGGATTTGTGTCATTAATGTAATGTGAGCGTGTCTGTACTTGTGCAAATTTTAAGGTCATAAAAGATGGTATTTTAAAGTTCTCTAACTTCACTTTTTCCATTTTATGGTATATTTATGTATCTCATCTATGTTTAAGAGAAATATTGCAGTTTCAATGACAGTACAATTATATGGTTACCTGTCCCTTCAGATTAATTTCACAATAAATATGTGATCAACTGATTTAATGTACAATCCATCTACTCAACTGAAGATACTCAGTAACAGGTAGTAACAGGTCCATTTGAGACAAAATTATGTTTTAATGGTTCTGCTTCAGCAACAACAATAATAATTATATATGTGGATGAAATTAACTGTATTTAAGTAAAATGGTAATTGCTAAATTGATTTTAATACATAAAAGCATTCACAATACAGTGGAATGCATGTGGGTTCTAAACTGTAAGTATTAGTGGATGAGTTAAAAGACTATAAAGTCCTTTACTGTATTAGCTGGTGAGGGTGGAGCAAATTTTAATGACTTTCAGACTATTGGTGCGATCTGAAACAATTATATCTTCTCAGGTCATTATATATTTTGCATGTAAAATGTCTTAACAAAAAAATGGTGACGACCCCAAATAAATGTGCAAGGTATAGTATGGAGAATGCATCATACGTCATTACATTTAAAATTTTAAATGTAAAGTTACAGCAGCTGTCACATAAAGTAGTGGAGTATAAAGTAGCATGAAATGAAAATCAGCACAAGTTACTTACTAATCCACCACTGCCTTTATGTCCTTCTCCTGTAGGGGGACAGAGTAGGTCTACCAGGTAGAGGTCAAAGGGCCACAGAGGGCAGGGAGGGCAGGGACCAAATGGCTCAGACCTAATGGTAAAAGACACTGTGAATTTTTTTGTTGTTGTTGTTTTTTTCAAAAACTATTACAAGTCAAACATCAAAAGTCCCATTCAGGAAAAAAAAACAAATTTAGTGCCACTTATCAGTTCTGTTTCTGTCTCATGGTGTATTTTTACAGCATGTGGTCACACAGCTATATACAGCTGTATATTTATTGCACTAATTAAATAAATGCATGGCTGATAATTATTATGATAATTAATTATGGTGCTATAACTTGTATAAATACTGTGCTTGCTTTTGCCACCACACACACACACTCATTAAGAGCGATGCTTGCTAACTCAAACAATCAGGGACTTTCAGGACCATTAAACCCCCCCCAGCTGTGCGAAGTGCGCACATCTCTGCCCCACAGCGGCGCCTCCTGACGGGCATCGCGTCACCAGCCTACAGGGACCGGTCGCTGAGGAGAGTGGATCCGATGCTCCATCGGACGACACCGACCCATTTCCCATACTGCACTGTCATGATCGGGAAGGGGCCCGCGGCCGGTGGCGTCTCTCCGGCCTCACGGCTGGTGGTGTAATGGCTGCGACCGGCTGACTAAGCATCTGAGCACAGGTTCAGATTAAGCCAAGTCACTTCCTGATGAGCCCTACCGTTAAAGAGAAGAACTGCGTGTCTGGCTGCTGGCTGGAGGAGGCTGCGCGAGCGGGGAGAGAAACTGACACGTGGATTACTCCTCCTTAGGGCATCAGGAAAAACAGTCTGCCTCCTCTAGCCCAGTTCCTGTTCGGCCAGTCCTTCGAGTTATGCATCCAGATGCTGCGAGTCAGAGATAAGATTGCGCACCTACTTCGCGAAGAGGCTCGACTTGTTCCGAACGTCCACTTTTCTCACTGACTGTTCGAGACTAAAGTAAAAAAAAAAAAACTGACAAGCGAAGCGACAGAAAGGAAGGAAGGAAGGAAGGAAGGAGGCTGCCGTTTCCAAGCGTTGAATGGCAGTTATTCAAAAACATGGCAAGAACTATGATTCAGATTTGTTCTGTCACAAGGAAAACAGTCCGTCGGACAAGATCGGAGCCGCTGGGTGTCACAGGAAATGGCCGGAAAACAACAACCACTGGTCAAGGTAACGTGTTGTTGTTGTTTTAAATGATTTCCCTTTCAGCCCCTGACAGGGACACGTTCAACAGTGCTGATGTGTTCACCAGTGTTAGAGAAACGTGTCAGCACAGGAGAGGTCCTGCATTACTTCTGATACTCTCCACAACCCCCCCCCCCCCACTCTGACCTTTATCTCCAGCACCAGCGGTTACAGGCACATCTCACTCTGTGGTAGTGGACTCACATCGATCATCTGTTCGTGTTCCACGGTTCAGTACACCGTGTTGGAAAGGAGGAAGTGATTCGTGTTTCTTTTTAAGAGCAGTTAAAAAATGAATTATTTTAAAATAAACAGTGATTTGCTCATTGTGTGGTTATAATATTGGGGGGTGGTGGAAAAGAGGCTAGAGAGATGAGCTTGGGACCGAGAGGTCGTCGGTTCGAACCCCACACTGGCACATTGATTTGGGTGAACCGCCACGATGCCGGACCTAGAGCTGGCGGGAGATTGGGTGAAGCGCCACCATCTGTCCAGTAGTGTCCACCACTTTGGGCTCTTGAGCAAGGCTTCTTTTTAAGAGCAGTTAAAAAATGAATTATTTTAAAATAAACAGTGATTTGCTCATTGTGTGGTTATAATATTGGGGGGTGGTGGAAAAGAGGCTAGAGAGATGAGCTTGGGACCGAGAGGTCGTCGGTTCGAACCCCACACTGGCACATTGATTTGGGTGAACCGCCACGATGCCGGACCTAGAGCTGGCGGGAGATTGGGTGAAGCGCCACCATCTGTCCAGTAGTGTCCACCACTTTGGGCTCTTGAGCAAGGCCTTTAACCCCCTAATATGCTCCTCAGTGCGCCTTGAATGGCTGCACACTGCTCCACATGTATGTATGTGCTGAGTGTGTTCTGAAATCATATATTATATGAATTATATATTCATATGTGTGATGGGTCAAATGCAGAAACTGAATTTCCCCATGTATGATGATGATGATTGTCATCATTGTTATGATTATTATTATAAGTGTTATTATTATTATTGTTAGTGGCAGTGGTAGTAGTAGTATTACTATTATTAGTATTGTTATTATTATTACAACAACAATAATAATGATAATCCCCACCCCTTGTCTAAATAAGCAGTTACCTATCAATTAAATTTGTTCTCAGACGTTGCCTGTGTTTGACCAAACTCAAAAAAAGATTCACACCATTCTCCTCTCCTCCACTGCAGGCCAATGGCGAGGGTATGGACAGCGGTGCTGCTGCTGGGGACGTGCCTCCTCTACTGTGCCCGTGTGGCAATGCCCATCTGTGCCGTCAGCTTGTCTGAGAAGTTCAGCTGGACCAAGAGGGAGTCCGGCATGGTGCTGGGCAGCTTTTTCTGGGGCTACTGCTTCACCCAAGTCTTCGGTGGTTACATCAGCGACAGGTAGATTTTGTTGTCTTAAGAGATAATCTGAGGACACACACACACACGTGCGCGCACACACACACGTAGATAGATATATATATTCCTACAGGATGTATTATTTGCATGCTTTTCTTTGAGTAGTCAGGAGATGAAACTAATACAGCCTGGTTCCTTGTTTACAGAGTGGGAGGTGAGAAAGTGCTCCTGCTGTCTGCAGCAGCATGGGGGTCAATGACAGCCTTCACCCCCATCCTGGCTCACTTCTGCTCCCAGCCGATCATCTCCATGACACTAGCCCGCTTTCTCATGGGCCTATTGCAAGGTGAGATGGGGTGTTGGATGAATCACAACCTGAGATCAGGTCACTGATGAAATGTCAAACCTCAAAAAGATTGGTCTGCACTTTTTTCAAGATCTGGGTGAACGTGATTATGCAGCTTAAGTTTGGGCTGGTTTTTAGCTGTTCACAATCACAATTCATGCAAACAATTCATCACACATACAACCAGCAGTACTGCTTTACATATGACAACAGAAACGTTTCCAGGGGCGATAGCGTTAACCAGCAACACGTGTGTAGAATATATATATTTGCCGAAGGCCATCTACACAAAGCTTAGCAAACTTAAATCATAACTGTGATATTTCTAATTATATAATTGCGTCTTATTCAGTTTTACCAATGTCTAACACATGTCATTGCCTTCATTGGTGAAATGTCTCAACTTTTTTTCATGTTATTTCTACTGCCTAAGCAAATATTTAGTTTTTTCTTCAGCTATACATTTATTTCGTTGACTGCTTTGCGTTTTTTTTACCCTTTTAATTATTTGAAATATTAATTCTTTGGGCTCTATCTCAGGCGTTCATTACCCTTCCCTGGCAAGTCTGTGCTCTCAAAAGGTGATGGAAAACGAGAGAGGCTTCCTCATGAGCACCGTGGGTAGCGGGTCCTACTTGGGGTGAGTCCGCTTCGCTGTAAAGTGCAAAGATGAGGGGTTCCTTTGAAAATTTGTGCTCTAAAAATTACACACACAACACAACAGCTGCTAGTGTTTGAAACGAGCGATTTATACGTATCCCTTTTATTTTACGGTTGATGCGTTTTTTTTTTCAAGGTAACCTCAGGTTATGTACAGTATGTGCACAAACAGGCATGAAACATATTATTAGAGGGGTGTGTTCATCTAACTTGTTATGTCTTGTTGTGATCTTCATCGTTCCCTAGCACTCTGGTGATTGGAGGAGCCGGCTCCTTCATGTTGGAACTGTATGGCTGGGAGAGTGTTTTCTATGTGTCTGGTCTTCTCTCAGTCCTGTGGGCCTATTGCATGTGGAAATATCTACTCAAAGGAGAAGGCAAGGAAGGCTTTAACTGGTTGCAATAGTATCAGTGCAGTGTAACTGTCACTACTAAGTAGCTGCTAATCTGCATAATTGGGGTCAGTTTCCTTTTGGATGTCTGAGGTTGTTTGTTTTTGCAGGGCCTATTATCACCCTGGAGTCCCTGGGAAGCAGCGGGCCCCAGTCCAAACTGTCCAGGAGACACTGGTTACGGCTCTTCAAACAACCTGCAGTCTGGTGAGATAATTATGTGCAAATATACAATTATACACATTACATTACAGCACCAGCACACATAAGTTTGAGGCTGATCTAAAAATTATAAGATTGAAGTTGAAGGATGTAGAAATTTGTAAACCACTCATCACTTATTATGAAAGATCATAATCAAGTGAGGAGATTTATGTAAAACAGCTGTTTTTTTTGTATCAAATCAAATCGAGCTTTTATTTGTACCAGATGTGACAAAAGCAGGTCTGCTGCCCCATCAGCTGTCTGATAGTGTCTCTGAATTCCTCCATGCCCTTTAGCTATTTCCCTTAGACCTACATAATCATATACGTGAGTGTGAGCCATATGCTTCATCTTCAGCGACACAAAGAAGTGGTTTTATTTTGTTTATTTGATGTATCTGATCCACCTTGACAATAGTGTGTAGAGGATAGTTTGATGGCTTAGAGAATAAAATCAAACTCTTTTTAACCACATGCTGTTTGCCCTACAGATATACTTACATTTACACTGAATGTATGCTGTTTGTTATTCCTGGAACAGTGCTGTGATTGTTACACACCTTTGCACAGCGAGCACCTTCTTCACCCTGCTGTCCTGGCTGCCAACGTTCTTTAAAGACACTTACCCCGACGCTAAGGTAAAGATGCTTCTCTCTTTATCCCCTTTCTGTTGACATATTTGACATCAGGTGTTGCAACAGAGACACTGACATCTCCATTATGAGTCCATTAAATAGTTGTGAAGACATTTTCCTGTACTGTACACTCAATGCCAACTTGTGCTCAGAAAAAGTGTCGTCAACACAGGGTTGGGTATTTAATGTCATTCCTTGGTTAGTGGCCATACCGTCATCACTCTTCAGTGGCTGCCTGTCCGACCACCTAATCAGTCAAGGTAAATATTGTCATATTTGTGTTGCGGTTTAATATTGAGCATAGAGCGCCCCTGTAATTATTTCTTGATCTCCTCAGGATATGACACAGCCTCGGTGAGGAAGTTGATGCAGGTAAAATATTTCACAGTTGCCTAATTACGCTTGCTGTGTTAACGTTTTGTTGTCATTGTGTGAATAGTCTTCAACCTGAATTCTGTAAGGGTTTGATTTGTGTATCGATCTATGCATTCCTCCTTCCACCAGTTTTTCTCTATGGGTGTATCCAGTGTGTTTACCCTGCTACTATGTGGCAATACCACTTTCCCTTGGGCTGTAGCATTCGTGTCTGCCACCATGGGCCTCACCACCTTCAGTCACAGGTACTGGTATCCATAATGTCGTCTCACTCCACGCCCTTTTTGTATGTAAAGTATGAGGAAATATTAAGATCCTTTGACACTCCTTAACTTCAGTGTGTGTTGTGGGTTGAGGGTTGTTCACCCACTGGTCTCAACTCAATTGCTCTCACAGTTATTTATTAAATTATGTAGTTCTAGAATATAATGCAATGCAATACAATACAATACAATACATCTCGCAAAATATCAGATGTACTACTTTTAATACATGCCTCACATGCCTCCACCTCCTCCATATAAAATGAAATGGTTAATGACTTGTCTTTTTACAGTGGGGTATCTGTAAATGTTCAAGATCTGGCTCCCTCTTGTGCCGGAGCATTATATGGTAAGTCAAAGAAATTTCCAAATGTTTTCCAAAATGTTTTCAAATGTAAGGTAAAGTTTTAATCAAAGTGTTAAATTTGACAAGCTTCCATGTGTGTTTCTCTTACAGGTGTTATGAATACGTGTGGCGCTTTCTCAGGTGAGATATTACAAACAGATATCTATGATGAATCTTTCACCAGCAGCTATCAAATTAAAAAGGTTTTTTTTTTTTTTTCATTTAACAATCCACTGTGTGAAATTATTCATTGACATACCGGCATTCAAGCTTTGAGCTCAGTTTCTCCTGTCAGTCACGATGGCTCGTGCGCGATGCATTTTTCATCAAGGGAGCATGACTGAGTTTGTGTCGGGATGAATAATAGGTGGAACAGAAGATGATATTTAATGGTCCCATGAGGGTTATGGAGTGGACTGAGCGTACTCATATGAGCTACTATTTGCTGTCTTTGTTATAAATTGTTGTTTTTTTTGTTATTAATGGCACCAGCATGCGTGTTTCTGCACAGGGGTCCTAATGGTGTATTTCTCGGGGTATCTCATCGAGGCCTCAGGCTCATGGGCATCTGTCTTTGCCCTCATCACTACAGTCAACATGCTGGGCCTCTTCATCTTCCTGGCTTTTGCTGAGGCCCGCCGGGTCGACATTGACTACAGCAAGGTGCGCCATCACAACATCCACATCTAAACCTCGTCGTCAGGGGAACCAGAATGCCCTTCCCAGCCAGCAGCTTGGACACTATCTGGCCAATAGATGGCAAGTGGCACATGGACAAAGCCTGCACATAACATCTGGGGAAACTCTGCTTTGCTGTGTGTCTCTCTGATGTACTGCAACAGTCACTGAAAAGCACACAGCAGAGTTTGCACAACGTTTCGGAAAATCACGTGGCGCTACAGTGCGAAATCTAGGAAAATACGAGTGCGGAATACATCGTTAACAGATGCTTTGTCTGCTCAGGGAAGATGTGAAATGGTCAAAGGTATCTGTAGGGAAAAAATTCGACGCAACCCCAGGTCCCATCCTGTGCCGTGGAAGGTAGTTGTACAGTTGCTGGGCTGCTGTTTGTGCTTGTTACAGAATGTGTGTCTGGAGGCCGTCGTTAAAATGCAGCAGCCTGTGTTGAATGAGGTGAGAGTGACGGATGTGGGACAACTGTGACAGATCTAGACGGTGGGTTCGTACCCCTGCGGGTCTATGTGCTCCACGCAGGGAGGGTCAGGCCTCCTATATTAGGTCTCTTATTATCAGAACCCACTCACTCATCTCTAAAGAACTGTCTGAGTGACACCTCATTACCCAGCAGCTAATTACTTGGCAGGAGCTCTAATATCCTGTACTCCCTTACATTTGAGATGGGTCATGGAAAGCTTAAAAAAAAAAAAACAAGGCTTTGACTATGTACATTCTCCCTGATTGTTGTCTTAGGGAGTATGAGATGATGTAGAAGTCCAAAGGTTATTAATTAATGATTTTTTTAAATTTTTTTTTCTATGTGATTGCATGAAATAGAAATACCTCACTTAATGATTTTTTGTGTACTTCTATATTTATATGGCATAATGACTTGGTCAATTTTGTTTTTTTATGTAGGCAGGTAACAGAAAAAGAATCATATTAGGTAATGTGATAGAAAATCACTTAGTGTGAGATGGTATCATTTAACTGATGAAAATGTTTCCACTAAGGAAGTGGGGAGCAGTGGGTGTAATGGCATCACTGCAAAGCATGTAGCAACATGAATCTAGCATTTGCATTCAAAACACAGTTTTGCAATTTCTTTAAAATTAAGTGGCTTCACAGTCAAACAGAGCACTGGACACGCATACCTTAAATCTATGCATTTAATGTTTTTGCCTAATTTAAGCAATGAGATAACTACTGTGCTCATTAGGTCACACAGTGCCATTAGTCATTACACATATCTAATGTTTTTCATGGGTGCAGTTTTGTTGAGTTTTTTTTTTTTTGCTTTTGTGTCACTTTTCATTGTTACGTTCATTGTTACGCATTATGTATTTCTGTTTCCCGGTTGAACAATTTGTTGTTACAGTTCTGATTTCTGAAATGTTCATTGTGGTCACTGGTTACAGAAATGGGAGGAACTACATAGCATACCTGATATAATTATTCAGATTTCCACAGTGGTGCCATTTTTTATCTGTGTGTACACAAAAATCAGCTTTTGCCATTTTCTTCATTTTCCTTTTTTTGGGAACCAAGACCACACATTCCTGAGATGTTCTGCCCGCTTTAGCAGATGTGCATTACTTATATCTGCTTTCATTGCTTGTCCCTTTTCCCCCCTCACTTTGTGAATGCTGTGCCGCAGAATGTGTGAACATGTACATGATAAGTAGCAGAAGTTCTGTGCAGCGACAGCGTATATTACTGTAGGCTCCCGACGACATTCTGAAAAATGTTTTTGATAATGTATACATATGTAAGATTTAAAAGAAAGCAGTATTCCAATGCTTTTAAGATATGTTGTATTTAAAAAGTATATATTAACTTTGAATAAAAATATATTTTGTCAGCATTAATGAGTGGCTTGTGTATGCTGCACAGTTGGCATGTATTTTCTCTTCTTTGCCACAGAGGGGCAGCACAGTATCAACAATGAAGAGAGCACATGACACCAGCTGGAACCAAGACAGATGGATGATCTGTTGTAAAGTTTTTATTGAGACAGCATCCAATGTTACCTGCAATTAAAAAGTCATTTCATATACTAACATTTATTACAAACATGTTAAGAGTGGAAAAAAAAGTTGTTACACTATCATTTATCTGTGCATCTTTTTTTCCTATTGTTGCATGTGGATCAGATGCCACACAGGTTCTAATGTAGTTTCACACTATCTGCGCACCACGGGCTCAGAACCCAAGGCCGGGCCAGCAGGACGTATATGGTGACACCATATGGCAGGATGCTGTGTGCCATGTTGGCTAGCTGGCACTGGCCATGTGTGAATGGCCAGACGCTAGTCAACCCAACCCACTCCTCCTCATGGGACCGAATGACTCAGGTTGCCATGGAGACTGATGGCTTGTGGCTGCCGCGTGGCTATGAAGAGAAAGGGAGGGGGTCACAAGTGAGTGAAAGTAACAAGTCAGATAGAAGTCAGCGGAGTGGAGTGAACTGGCAGTGAGTTTTTAATGCCCAGTCCTCTACAAAAACAGCCATGGTGTTAAAAAAAAAGTGGTCACTTGCTTATTGGAGTGCTCTCGCTGACACAAAATGGTGTTGTAAAAGTGGACATAATCATGATGAGTGGCCCACTATTTAATTAGCAGAGATGAAACGCTGTAAGGGGAGAGCGTAGGGGAGAGGAGGAGACGGGGGAGACGGGAGATGAACCCTCCCCCAACTTGTCGGGCTGGTAAGAGTAACCCAGTCGAGGCAGGCCCCATCAGTGAGCCAGAGATACATGTAAATGAAATAGCCCCATTAATTAGTAATTAACATCAAGTTAATGACATTTCACTGTGTCGCCGTCTCTTCCTGTGTCCTTCCACTGTGGCGGAGGGGGCTGTCTCTCTGCTCGCTCATCTGAATACTAATTAGAGCCATACAGGGCTACCTAATAATACAGAGGCCCAGTTGAAGACTGGTCATTGTGTGGGTAGGATTAATCACTTTGTAGTAATAGATCAGGAGGCTTTATAAGTCTGGCACTCCTTAGAGGACTGTGATATTGAGGGCCATTGACAGGTTTTATGTGCTAATTGCACTGCGCCTGTTAGTCTAATGTTGGGTTATCTCTTATGAATGAGAACGACTTTCTGCCTTTCCTCTAGTTTTCCAAACGTATCCAAGAGACAGATCTGTCAAATAAGCATTCAACGATTTCTTAGGTCTGCTTTATTATTGAACCCGTGCGTGGCTCGACTGAGTATGGGGGCCCCAACAGATACCATCTCACATGTGTCGGGGCCCCCTCCTGAGCCTAAAGCGGCTCTGTGACAGAGGTAATTTTGCGTGATTGCACCGCAGTCAGGTGCAGCATCTCTGTGAAGCCAGATAAAACATGAAGTCAGCGCTCTGTGCACAGCGGTGCACCTGGAACGGACAAGACCATCAGTCCAAAATAACCAATTGAATTGACTCGTCCTGCAATGTTGAACTAAGCCTCGACTCTGTGACGGTTGTTTCTTTCCTAACTCGGTTCCTGTATAATTGACCCTTGAAAGGGATCCCCTGATACAAAAGCACATCCACCATTAGCACACCAACACACACACACACACACACACACACACACACACACACACACACACACACACACACACACACACACACACACCAAATATGTTGATTTCTGTCAATTAAACCCCATCAGCTGTTTGCCTCCTGCTAGACATATGGCCCGTGTTAAATCTAAAGAGTGAATGGGGCTGCCATTGAGAGGGGCATCATTTTAATGGAACCCTGAGGGACAGGACCCACACCTGCGCAATAATAACATTAAACCATGCTCACCCACTGGCCAGATGAGGACAGTGTTGGTGTGTGTGTGTGTGCTTATTTTGATAGGTATGTTTGGTTTGAATCCAACAATGCAGACCAAGTCTCTCCTGCAGTCTCAGACAGCACAAAGTACTGTATCTATTCTCTTTCTTATTTTGCCAAATCGTCTATGGAGTTCGGAGGTCCTCAGTCAGAAATGGAGGAAAAGAAGCTGAACAAATGTTTAGGAATATAATTTTAGAAAACAATATGGTGTTATGCCTTTGGCAGGGAGCATCAGATGCTCTGTTTTAGGACAAAAAAGGAACAAACAAGATGCTGTCACAAAATCTATCTATCTATCTATCTATCTATCTATCTATCTATCTATCTATCTATCTATCTATCTATCTATCTATCTATCTATCTATCTATCTGTCTGTCTGTCTGTCTGTCTGTCTGTCTGTCTGTCTGTCTGTCTGTCTGTCTGTCTTAAGTTTAAGTGAGCTTAAGTAAAAAGTTTTGTTTAAAAAAGATTTATCGACTATCAAAACTACTACTTAATGAATTGATGAACTTGACCTGATGTGGGATCACATACAAAACTGACATCCTTTTTTTGTCTGTCATTCTATTCATTGCCCAGACTTGTGCAGAGTTTTTGTCAACTCAAGGTGACATTTTCACATATTAAAAATATTAAATGTCACTAATATACAGTTGAAATGATGATGATGACTTCTTTGTAAACTAGACAATAAGTGTCCATTCAAAGCAAGGACAGAGGCAGGGGGTTGCGACAGGGGGGTGACCTAAAATGATTCATTTTTGGGTTGATGGTTTTGCTATTGTTATTTTTTTCTCCCACAGTTCCAAATAATCTGCATTATTCTGTTTGTGCATGCACACAAGGAGGTTAAATGCCTCCCCACCCCCCACACCCCCACCCCTCTCAGTACCCCTCATCTGTTCCAGCTCTCCCCAGCCTCACAATGCTCACATCTCCAACACCACCAGATCTCCCTTTTTTCCTGCATGCTCTTTTCTAAAGTTTGGCTGTCAATCAGCAGTGGCCTCGGGCAACAGGCACTGATGAAAAGACCCCTGAGACAAGGAGACCCAAATTAGATTTCAATAAGGATGTTGAATATTCATATCAGGGAAACATCTAAAGGTAAATGCTTTTTGATCTCCATGCACAAATATCACTTGTGTGCATTCCCAGGTCCTGGCGCACTGGTTCCACTGTGTTGTCTCCCCCAGCCTGGTCCGGCCCCGGCCTCGGCTCAGTCTCTCTCCTCGGGGGATGTGGTGGAATAATGATGACGGAGCTACAAAGGCGAAAAAGAGCCATAATGAATGTTTATACTAAAGGGACCCAATAGAAAGGGCATCCGCGCTAAGTATTCAGTAATTAGTATTTAGCAGAAGTTGATCGCTGAGTGCACACATTCAAACACGCACACACACGCACTCACACACACACTTAACACTCACACATCCAGGTCAGAATCACTGAGGCATAACCATTTGCTGTGTAAACTTTAAACGGGGAAGTCTCCCCTGACAGCAGCAGTCAAAACACAGTCTCATTTCTCCCGTCAGCATGTTTGCTTTATTTTATTAATTGAGTCCACTTTTGCTTTTACTTCGACAAAAGTCCACAGAATTCACAGTGGTTTCTCTGTTGCTCTGAATAGAACTGTATTTTGCTGGTCATTGCTTCACTACAAAATCTGAATCTGAATCATAAAATCACTTTGAGGTGGCACAAAGTGATGTCTTGTGTTATTTTGTTGTTGTTGTTTTTTTTTTTGCTTACCTTGTGTGTGTGCTTGTAAAGTGCTTGTTGTGAGAACATTAAGAATGGCCAACATCCTCCTAATACCCTGAAGAAATCATAGCGGAGATGGAAATGTGTGTGGATGGTGAAAGATGCAGGGGGATGTGTTGGGGTGGGAGGGTGGGGGCTGTGTGCTGCCTGAGGCTCTTTTCCCCAAAGAGTCCACTCCGCTCCGGAACACGCTGTGAAGCGAGTCCCAAAATGAGACTAAAAGGACGGGGACGCCGTCTCGTCTTGATGCAGGAAGGGACCATCCAGATAATAGTCCACGTCAGCCTCCATCATCCATATTCTGTCCAGAGTGACTCTGATGGTCGCTACTGAGCCGCTGTGGCTAATGATGCAGAGAGACAACTCAACTCCGTCCTTCACCAGCACTAATAAAACCAAAACCCGCTCTCATCTTAAATTATACTCTTGTTAATTCACTCTGTGCTCCTCTCAACCCCCACCCCCACCCCACCCCTCCCTCCATACAACATGATGGTCAGTCCATTGCCAGGCAATCTGCTCTGTGATGTTGTTCACACCTCCACTGAGCCAAAAAGGAAAAAAAAAAAATCTTTGACAAGATATGATGACTTGCCCAGGTGGTGTGTTTCACTGGTCTCTTGGTCTTACGGGTGAGGGCATCAAACCAAGTTTGTGTGTGTGTGTGTGTGTGTGTGCGTGTGTGTTTGTCTTTAGTATATGATGGTGTGTTTACCCCAGGCCCTGTTTTGTGGTGCTGCGATGCCGAGTGTCACTCTGCTCTGGCCTGAGCCCTGCAGCCATAGAAACCAGCTGTGAAACTGACAGGTTTGTCTTCTGCACTCACCTACACGCTTTCTTCCCCTGTGCACACACACACTCACACACAAACACACACACAGAGCGAGAGAACAAGAGGGTTACACATACACATTCGCATGCAACCACATACACATAAAAAGGCACGCATACACACAAACAAATCTGTGGCCTGAAGTTTAAGTACACATGCACACATAAGCCCCCCCACCCCCCCACATCCACACATATCCACAGACCATCACACATGCTGCAGGCAGTCTCTCTCATGCCAGCTACACACACAGCGCAAAAGGAATACGGAGATCCGATATATGGTGGCTACTCATAACCTGAACACGTTTTTAACAGCTTGATGAAAATCAGCAAAGATATTAAAAGACAAGTCAAATATAAATAATAATAAGCTAATAATAATAATATTTTCTATCCATATAGGTTATGATTTAAGCATCAAACTATCCTGTATTTTCATCAGGATTGTTTTAATAAGCTTTAAATAACAACGTGCAGATGTTTAATATTTTTCTCTTTCTCAAGAACACAAAAGACAAAGGATGATTATAATTTTTCATCATGATAAAAATAGTTTGAAACAAATCAGATTTGACATCTGTAGCCCGTATTCACAAAGCACATTTTACACATGTGTTATGTGTCTGTACAAGGTGCAAGATCCTAAACACTCAACAAATCATTGTTACAAGTTTGCAAATCCTGCATTTTTGTGCTACACATTCATGTCATTGTATTTGTACATGGTCGTGCAGCATATACAGTACGTGTGCATGTGGAGTTGGTATCATGGAGGTCAGTCAGGACATGAAACGCTGCCACAAGCATCTGAACTTGCGGCGTGTCCAGGAAAAGCTGATGAGTTACCCTCAGGAGATGTTGCCTTCTATGGCACCTTCCCCCCAACACCTAACACACACCTTTAGCACACGCACAAATTCTCTCTCATACATACACACACACAGACACTTTGACACACAACAGCAAAGGATGCCATGTGTGTCCAGGTGTCTGGCTGGGCCGTGGCGCCCCTCAGATGTCACAACGACAAAAATCAATGTCTTGACCAGGAAGTCTGCAGGCAGCATGTGAGTGTTACCTTGCCGCCATTGTGCGTGTATGTTTGTGTGCGCTTATTCCTGGAGGGTGTAGGGTTTCAAGAAAAACAAGTGAGAAAACAACAAAACAAGTTAAGAGGCGATGAGGGAGGCGACGCTGGCGCCTGTTTTCCTCCTCGGAAACCACTGGCCTTTGGTGAAAACTGCCTCTGATGATGCCACTGGTGATTTTATCTCCAGATATTTACCCATCCAACAGCATGCACTGTATCGCCGCCATCGCTCCCTCGAACCCGCCATAAGTACACTCTCTTCCTCACACACACATGCACACCTTTTTTGGTTCAGTTATGTGGCCAGATGTCCAAGTTGACATAGCGCTTAAGGCGTTTGACTGGATGAAACAGTGCATTGGCTGCGGGTAAAGAGGGATTAAAACAGGGCCCGAGGCACTTGTGTTATATTGAAAACATCCTGGGCTGCTTTGTATGGAGATTTGCATACATTGGGGTCTGTGCGGCAATGGCCCATCTGCCTGAGTGCGTTGTCCCCAAACAACAAAGTGCGTTCAAATATTTCTCATCTCCATCCAGTGGGACAAAGGGAGATAGAAGCGAGCGGGGAGCAAGAGAGACAAGTGTGGGGTAAAATAAAAAAAGGAGCTGGTAGATTGGCAAAGCTTTGAATTTGAACTGCTCCCAAATACACAGTCAGAGCCACAGTAAATAACACTATTGCCAGCCAAAATAGGCAGAATCTAAATATAAGATTTCTTAAACTTGAATCCTGGTCTTTGGATAAAGAAATATGAAAAGTGCTTTTGTCCATAAGACAGGACTGTGATTGTCCAGGTGCATCTCTATGAATTAGAACGACGTGGTTCATTTCAGTAATTCGGTCCATAAAGTTATTATAGACAGAGTGAAATATTTCAAGCCTGATTGGGTGTAACACCGTCAGTCTACAATGTTGAAACTTGAAAATTCAAATTTTCTGAGATACAGAATTTGACCATAATTGTCAAAATGATAACAAAACTAAATATTTCATTTTGTGTGTAGTGAATCTATGATATCTGAGAGTTTTACTTTTTGAACTGAATTCCTCAAGTAAATGAACTTTACTACATTATTCTAATTTATTGAGATGCACCCATATTCAGAGGAACTTAAAAAAGCGCACATGCAGTTCACCAAAACAACTTCCCATCTGACTTTTGAAACTTTGAACACACCCTAGTGCGTTGCATTAACATCGCGTTTGTCACAGCACTGGACGTTTTAACCTAATATTCATAAAAGTGTCGTATAATGACTGCAGTGTTTATAAGGAAAGACACTGGTGATGTTGATAGAATGAAACTGGCAAAAATCCATTTGTTACAGACTGCTCCAGCATTAAGTTATCATCCCTCTGGCCCAAAACCTCTTTATTGTATTAATGCCATAACTCTGGATTTCTGTGACATTTAATGGCACTGTAAAATTAGATAATTACTGTAATATATCTGTGTACTCATGCCCGTGTCTGAGGTCAGAAACATAAAAATTAATAAGGAACAAGTGGTAGAAGGGGAAGGAGAAGAGAGATTAAATGGGAGAGTTAGTGTGTATATGTGTGTGTATATATGTGTCTGTGTGTGTGTGTGGGGGGGGGCGCGAGAGACTTGTCAAAGATGGCAAAAGTTAGTTTTATTAATGCAAAAAGAGCACAGTCTAAAGTTACTTTGACATCCGAGGGGTTCGTGCATCCTCTTTCTAATACCCCATGCATTTTCTGTTTTCGCTCTCCTCTCCCCTTGTGTCTTTCATTTCCACCACAACACAGATCAAACGAAGAACACGCTCAGGGCAGTGGATGGTGGATGGAACAGAAAGGTGATTTAACGACGGGACGGTTTGTGTGTAGGCTGGACAGCCTGGTGCAGCCTCCGTCTTCGCAACTCGCACACACACACGCACACACACACACACACAAACGCACGGACACATTTGCAAAGTGTACACACGCATTGCACGCCAGCACGCGCACAGAGACACACAGACAAACACGCATACATACACTGACACCAAATATCTGAAAAAACAGCCAAGATGGACGTGAGGAACATGTTGCCTGCACGGGGGAGGATTTTGGAAAGAAGAGCGTGGTCAATCTGTTTGTTTCTCTGCCACATCCAAGAAGAGTGATAATTTCATTTTCTTTCATTATTTCCCTCCATTTCATTTTTCTCCCAATGTCAGATTTTGAAAGCTGCTGAGGTTTATGTTAGGATAAAGGATACCATACCTGGCAAGTGTTTTTTTTTTGTTGTTTTTTTTTTGGTTTTTTGATGAAACGTCAATCATTCAGACAAATTCACCGATGACAGCTGAACCTTGACCCTAATCATGTCTCATAAAGCGGTTCTGCTCTTCAGTCGCGGGAGGTCACGTTGGAGAGTGTGCGTAACAAAGTATAACAGGCGCACATTAACCCCCATTTAATCAGGATTACAGAGAACAACCGGGCATTATTTAACACACATTACCGAGCGGGGCGGCAGAAGGGAAATATGGGACACTCACACAAACACAAATCCAGCACAATCAATCTAATGGTGTGCTTTAGTTAACTGCCAAATGTTGGGCTTTTTTTTATGGCAGGATCACCCGTCCTTTGAAAAGATAAATACGGTGCACAGATCCCAGTAATTACTGCAATCCCCTTACGGCACACAGAGACCGTCCTCGCACACCAGCCCCTCTGGAGGACTGAAGTCATTTAGGACAGTTTTAGGGCACATCGGTGACTGACAGAAGAAGAGCTGGATGGATAGGAGACCATTAGTAGTAATGGTATATTTTGTCTTTACAGTAAAGAGGGGAAAGGGCTTTTGCTTCAATCACAGAAAAATACAGATATGTTTTAAATGGCAGGCTAGGACACATAACAACACGTGGCAAGTGATTGCTCTTTGTGGTATTCTGCAAACTAAATGTATGCACAATACAACACATTGCAATAAAGATATAGAGCCAGTGTTATGTTTGCACCTCTGTGATATTTTTGTTTTTCTATCTTTGTTTATTTAGGGTGACAGATCTCCTCTGTGATGATGTTTTTTATGTACACAGTTTGTGGTTATGTTTCAATAAAACACATTGCAGTGGTGCATCTGCTATTATGTTCAAATGACTATGTACTCAGCTCACAATATAATACAATGCAGTATACAGGGGGTCCTTGAGTTACGACAGTCAGAGTTACGTCCTTGTTTCGGCTTAAGCGGTTTGCCCCGTAAATATGTACAGACTTCGCACGGGAACTAGTTGGTGAGCGTTCTCTCTGTCTCTCAGCGTGCCTGCCGGCTCTCCAACACCTCCACAGCACAGCTACGCTACTCTGCCTTGTGTTTACTTATGTGAAATGGACGGCTGGC
>JAFBJQ010000129.1:219469-265529 GCA_016785345.1 Trinectes maculatus
TAGGTTTATTCACAACACAGGGTCTACACGGTTGATATCAGAAATCTAAAGGAAATGCTCATTACACTCGTGATCTCAACCCCTACAGTGTGTCAAGACCACCATAATAAACTCTTATTTTAGCGTGGTGTTATAGCGACATCTAGTGGCACAATGTATGCACAATGGCACAATGAATGTATGTTCCGACTTACGTCGAAATTCGGTTACGACACATTCTCAGGAACGGATCTCCGTCGTAACTCGAGGACCCCCTGTATATCAAACTATATACCGTAATTCACGCATCCTTTATACAACTAAACGTGCAATTTTGAGTTATGTACAATCAAAAGTACAATCAAACCATGTTGCAAGCAACAGGTAAATGCAAAGAGGGACCCCGGTACGGAAAAGACGATATCAACAGGAGTTTTAAAGCCTCATATTAACTTTGGCTGAACTGAGGAAGAAAACAAAATGTGGATTTTGTTACGGTCTCTTGAAAAATGTCCGAGGAGCGAGAACAGTTTTGGTGTTCATGTAGTTGGTCAGGTACCCAACCTGATGGCTGTTTTTAGAAAGACTTATCATCTTATGACCCCTGAGCTGTATTTTTTTTTTTCTTATAGGTTGCTGTGTCAAATCCATTGTATGATGTGAACTTACAATAAAGGTCTCTACAATACAAAAGGCTTGCAGCATACTACAATGATGCACCCCTCTCCGGAATAGACCACGGTCGGCGTGGGCTCCTGAAGATGCCTCAGCTGTGGCTGTGCGTGTGTGTGTGTGTGTGTGTGTGTGTGTCTGTGCGCAATGGGTGCAGTTAAGCAGAGGGAGCTGAGTAAAGCTTTCAGGCCGCAGGGCGATTGATGTCCAGTGGGTGGCTGAGGAACACTAACTCACACTGTTCTCCGGCTGCATCCGAAACTCTCATTAGTTTAAGTGTGTGAGACTTCTCTGTTTCTGCACCTCTTAGACCTCACAGAGCGGCAGAGGGCCAAAAGCCCCTCACATGGCTTCCTACAGGGGACGCATGCAAGGAAGCAAGCACACACACACACACAAAAGCACGTTTGTACATGCACATTCGTGTCTCTGCTTCTCTTTGCCTTTATTTTTTTGCAGCGTCCATGCACATAACCATTAGCATGCAGCTTAGCAGCGGGGTCTAACAAGGTCTGAAATATGAGCGGTAAACATTTGTATGGACAGATGTGGATTAATGTTCATCTTTTCTTCCAACCAGAGATTAAAGCTGATTTACCGCCTAACAGGTTTTTTAGTTTTTTTTTTTTTTTCTCTATTTGATTACAGAGACACACAAAGCAGGAGCGAGGAGAGGAGGTAAATGACTCTGAAAGAGAAACAAAGGAGGAAAGCAGCGAGATTGTTTCTCTTACTCCCGGGGAAGTTGCCAGAAGAAGCCAGACAGCGAAAGTGGAAGGAATTAAAGGAAGAAAAAAAAGATAGCAGGACTGGATGGAAGAGGGAATCGTCAGATGCTCCTCATTGCTGTGGTGGGCTGCTGAAGTGAGGGAGGAGAATTGAGTCATGAGGACGGAATCAGAAATGTCAACAGATTGAGTCAGAGCAGAGCTGGGACCGTCTGGAAGCAGAGAGTATCAACACTGACTGAGGGGCACACAAGATTTTGGGACCGTCACTGGGCTAATGGCGGAATTGCTGTGTGCGTGTGTGTGTGTGTGTGTGTGTGTGTGTGTGTGTACGTGTTGCATGGGGGCGGATGTGGGATTGGCTTAGTCTGGTGTCTATAATGAATGGTTAATGTTAGTCGGGGAAAAAAATGAATACGGTCACCATCTGCTCAATCTAAGTCTGCATTCTGTGCGTGTGTGTGGGCACATTTGTGTGTGTGAGAATATTGCAGAAACACACACACACATTGCACACACATACACACACACACAATGTGCTCTTGGATAAGGATTTGGAAATATGGAATGCAAGAAAAGAGAGGAATGGATAAAGAGAGGAGGACGCAACGAACAGAGGAGAAAGATGCAACAAAAACCTGCAGAACGAGAAGAAAGAGACACTGAGACACGACAATATTTATGTGGGCAACATCATATGCAGTTGGATGCAACAGAGATGCAGATACAGGTGAACACAAATAGGACACAAGTCATGGATTCAGTCAGGTTTCTTAAGGAAATATAGCCAACGGCTGCAAACACACACACACGCACATCATCTAACAACAACGAAAGACCACAACTGAGAATTTGAGCATCTTTAATACCACAATACAATACATTAAAAAAGGGAGAGATAAACTGTGTGCAATAAACTATCATCACTGTGTGAGCAAAAAATCTTAGATTTTTCTGTTTACATTTGGAAACAGCACAGGGGATAATGGCTAATGCTAAGCAAAGTGCACAATTTTATGTAAATCAAATATATAATTTTTTTATTCTCCTTTTTTTTGTACTTGATTTTGTATATATTATGACACGGCGGTTGCACTGAAATTTCACCAGACATGTCTAGTGACAATAAAAACAATCTTGAATCTTGAATCTTGAATCTATAAAATAAAGGACCAAATTTGGAATGCATGTGTTACAAAGGTAAACATGTGTGTCGTCCTGATCCTACTGAGTCTTACTGTAAATGATATAATGAGATCAAAAATATAAGGCTTTATAATAAGTCTCATCCTAAACAGCGAGTACCTTTTAAAATATTACAATGTAAAAATAACACTAAAATTTGTCTTGGCTTGTTTATACATTATAATCTGGGAAATATTATAATATAAACATTTAGGAGATAGTCCTAAATGTACAGAGTGGATAGTATATAAATGTATATAGTTAACTTTTATATGCAACTGAGCGGCTTAACCCACAGAAATGTACTGTATTTAGTAAATTGGTGTCATGTTTTGTAACGTTATTTATGATATTTTATGATTTACTCATACATGTATCACATGTGTAAATTAGCATACTGAAAATAGCATTTATACTGTATATTCACATCTAAATAGCATGTAGAAATACTATAATTTCATACAAGCACCTTAAAGATCTAATAGACTAATATCTATCTCTCTGTCACGGTCATTGTCATTTAAAATCAGTATAAAAATAATTCTAAATAAATTCTCTCTGACATTGCAGGAATGTAACATAAATATTATCACTTAAAATTTGCATCTATTTATTACTCGACTACCGCTGGAATAAACAGTAACACTATTTAAAGCTTTATGGGGATTACAAGTGTTGAGGATACCGGAACAGTATCATCCTCGACACACACACACACAAATTCTCACCCACTCACACTCCAGCAGTTTTTTTTCTCTCTCTATGAACACATCAGATTTGTCTCCAAACTTAAAAACACAGAAACTCTGCACTGTCCGTGCTTCTTTTGTAGCCATGACAGAGAGGAAGTCCGACTGTGATAAAATATTTGTGATACATCTCTTAACACTAGGTTGATAAGTAAATACAGCCTACATCGATAATCCTCATGTCACTATGCACTATGTATTATGCAGAGTGTTACACGCACACACATAAGCACACACATAAGCACACACACACACACACACACACTGCCAGGCTGTGATTAAATTCTCTGTGGCCTATGATCCGTCTCTAAATCTTTGCAATTTTCATTTTATGCAGCTTTAATATGGATCATAGTTGCTCTCAGAGTGTCCCATCTTCTAATCTAGAGCAATCTGAGCTGAGCCTGGCTGGGCCAACATCTGACACTAAGCCAACCAGTCACAGTCGACCAGCCAGCCAGCAAGTCAGCAACAAAGAGTCAGTGCAAGTAGGCCCAAAATACCACAAGGAAAATACCAATTTTAAATTTTTTTTGTTGTCAATTAATTTTGTGCATATGCAGCAGGTTCAAACAACTACAATAATTGCTTTGTGTGTGCGAAAAGAAAAGCTTACTAAAAACTTCAGTTGGATGACAGTAAATGGAAGGAAAAACAAATGAAAATAAAATTGTTGATTGTCATATAAGCTGCACTGTGGTTAGTGTGGGGCATCATGTCGGCATTGTGTTAGATACTTATATATTCATTATATACTGATTTATATGTAATATTCAAGGACAATTATACGACCACACGTGACCCTATTTTTCTCAGCAGCTGCCATAAAAGGATTAAGTAATTAAGACTATACTGTTTAAAATGCATATTAATATGATCATGTTAAGATACGGAAAATCTATGCAACATTGAACAAATTATTTGTATTTTTATTATTAATATTATTGTTATTTGCCATATTGTTGACTGGCAGGAGAGAGCGTCTCGCTCCTCTCGGTCTGGATTAAACTGTCATGTCAAAATACCAACAAGTAACCAGCTGAAGCGTTGGACCTGGACCAGGCTCCCTTCTGGGACTCGTGTAAATAATACTGCTGCTGATGGAGGAAGCCTCTCCAACTGAGCAAAGCTAATGTTAAGCCTTACTCTCGCTCTCACACAAATGCACAGGCACACAATACAACCTGTCTATGGCTCATCTGTGCAATACTTTATGTCGATGAATCCATCTCTGCGTGCGGATTATTTCTTTAGATGATTACTATTGTTACTGATATTTATGAAGAGTGAGAGTGTAAAAGGAAGACTTGGGGGTGGGGGTGGGGGGGTCACTCCCACCACCTCAGCCGGATTAATCCTCTCAGTAGCAGAAGGTGAGACCAGTTAGATATCAGGAAACCCTTATGGCCATATTTAGAGTGCTGCTTTTACAGGGACACCTTGGCGGCCCTGCAAGATACACTGTTGCCCAAGCTGGAATCAAACGTTTTGCACAAATTCTCATGAAATGATTGCGACCATGTGATTTATTTTTTCCCTGAAAACTTTATTGATCAGTCTCCTCAAAACATACTGTATCACCGTTCTAATTAAACCACAATTGACTTGCAAACAAGCAATGACTCATCGTCTCTGATCCCGACTCCGCTCACACATTCCAAGGCAACATCCTAAATATATATATATTACATCACTCAAACTGAACAAAAAGGGGACACGAATCACTTCAGGGTTCTCACGTCCAAAACAACAAACAAAAATTCACCCTAACTAGAAAATAAGGGTCAAAGCTTCCCCATAGATTTAACAGTCAAGTATACAATGCAACACAAAACACAACAACCAAAGATGTCTCAATCAGCTCAAATGCCAGCTAGGAAAGAAGAAGACATGGTAATTCTGCTGGACTTAAGTACTGGTGGATTAATGAGGAACGAGGAGCAGCTGGTGCTCCAGGTGAGTCAGTTCATGGCACTCAAGTCAATGAGGGTGGAGCACACCTGCGACAAACTGACAGACAGGATGCAACAATGCAGCAGTATGGTTTTAACACCGGCAAACTTTACCCCGTCATGTGCAGAGACATTAAGCTGTCTATCTCTGTGTGTGTCAGAACGTGGACAAGAGCAGGTTCACCTCAGTGAACATGATTAAATCGCACAATAACCTCCTTCCGCTTATCAAATCCTCTTAAGCAGGCTGTATTACATATCTGCCCAACAAAGAAAACTCAATCAGAACAACCAACCACAGCAGAACAAGCCCAACCCATCAGCTTGTCTGATCCCATTGCATGATTAAAATGAAAATGGTGTCTCAATGTTACCAGAGATCCCACGTTCACCTCATAAGGAAAATCAGAAATCTCTGTGTGTGTGTGTATGTGTGTAAAAGGGGATAATATAATGCACCATGTGTAATTCCCTGGCTTTCATCACAAAACACTGTTTCTATTGTTTGCAATATTAAAACAAGAAAGATTACCATTGATGGGATTGGATTAATAATATTTTGCATGCCCAGTCTCAAAAAGTAATGAATCAATTTGTTTATGGGCAATGTGTATCAGAGAAAAACATGTTTTCACTTGAACATGACCATATACTTGACTCAGAACAACATTGCAAAAAGGTCTTGCTGGATTTTAGATTGTGTTTGCAACAAAATTGCCCATAGCCTAAAGTGAAGTCTCCGAATGTTTTGTTATGTCAGCATCCCGCCCCCCCAAAACATTGCAACATTTGAGTGGAAAAGGAGAGAGAGTATAGAAACATACCTTCTGTCAAAATTTTTGACAGAAGGTATGTTGACCCCTGAGACCCCTCCCTCCTAATGATGTAATGGTAATGTGAAAGATCGATATGGTCAAAGGCGACATATGGTGACCATTAGTGAGATGAAAGATCGATATGGTCAAAGGCGACATAGGGTAAAGTGTTTTTAAATGTTGTTTGAAGTTTACAATGATCGATAATTCTGTTGACCATTAATGTCTTTTAGAATTTGGTCCTTTAACAAACATTTAACAAAAATAGTTTGTTAACTGTAAACATAGCAAAGGGACATCGAGGGAACTATGACAAATAACAACAAATATTATTTCAAACAATTTGAGTAAAGCCAGCCAAGCAGCTTTACCACTGGCGATGACTTTTCAATCTACAGTGCCAAATCCGAATCCAAATCTGCCATCGTGTTTCACTACTCGGGCACCAACCAATGCTGTGAACTGATCAGTTTTCTCGGTGCCTTCCACGGCGAGGCCTCCCGAATGACGCTCACAGGTGTCTCACTGATGATACTGGAGGTGGAAGCTCTCTTGCTCATTTTATTTTTTCAAATCTGGCGCGCACTGGTCAACGGCCTGCAACGGTCTCGGGCTATCGCTAGCTTTTCAACTGATGGTCACCATATGTCGCCTTTGACCATATCGATCTTTCATCTTGCGTTCACAGGATATTCACATTACCATTACATTACATCATTAGGAGAACCCAACTCGACGTTAATGGTCAACAGGATTATTGTAACGTTCAAACAACATTTAAAAAACACTTTACCATATGTCACCTTTGACCATATCGATCTTTCATCTCACGTTTACAGAATATTCACATTACCATTACATCATTAGGAGAACCCAACTCGACGTTAATGGTCAACAGAATTATCGATCATTGTAAACTTCAAACAACATTTAAAAACACTTTACCCTATGTCGCCTTTGACCATATCGATCTTTCATCTCACTAATGGTCACCATATGTCGCCTTTGACCATATCGATCTTTCACATTACCATTACATCATTAGGAGGGAGGGGTCTCAGGGGTCTCGGGGGGTCCCATGGGACCATCCATCAAAAATTTTGACAGAAGGTATGTTTCTATACTCTCTAAGGAGATTATAACAATTTATTTTAGTAGTTAGCAATGATATTTCTGTTGATCAGCTAATACCTGACAGGAATACCATCATCATTTCTGCCATGTTGAAATGATCAGCTGCTGGCAACTGTTGTGATTTTTGAATCTTGATTGAGTGCACACGTGCACATGATTTGTCAATTAATTGACCAAAACGTGCAAAATCACATACCATGCAGTTACCATCAGGGATCTTTGAGGAATTATTCTCACATGTATGTCCGTGTGTGTGTGTGTGTGTGTGTGTGTGTGTGTGTGTGTGAGACTCCGAGGGGGACTTACACTAAGAGGAAAGCTTCACATTACTGTTGCTCCAATTCACTTCCTGGGATAATCCACACACAACAGAGGGAACGGCAGGTGACCTGGACCAACAGAGATACTGTATGGGGCTCCATTAACACATAACACCCCCCCCCACACACACACACACACACACACACATAGCCATCCATTCATAAATAATATCAATATGACTCTCCCTTCACCCTTTACACTTTCCTTCTGCACTATGTGAAATCGCCAGTCGTACTTTTCTCTCTGCCTCCCCACTTTAGCCCCTCGTGAAACATATTGCAGCCCTGCTGCTCATGATGATGGAGTGTCATTCATCCACCGCCCCAAAGTCATCTCCACCATTAACACCAGTGTCTAATTAAACCTGTAAATGACAAACACGTAGACACAAACACGGGCCCAGCTGTAATGGCCTGGGCTGTGGCAGGAGACTGATGGGCAGCTGTCGCTTGTCCATCCTCTGTGCAGGCAGATCAACCTTGAGACAGGAGACCTGGGGGACAACTATTACTAGACCCCTGAGATAACACAGGAAGGTGAGCAGAGCACTGGTAATGAATGATTATTATACAGTGGCCTGGCGGTTAGATAAGCTAATTGATTCATTAATTGAGAACAATATTGTCTTTTAACAAGACGCTGTTTTCATTGCCGCATTGAGTACGTCTCACATATTCTTTGATACATTTTCCGGATATTCCTATTAGTGAAACAAAAACAGCGGGGTATAGCACAGAAACAAACAAGAGGTGTTTTTGCTGTTGTTTGACTCAGGACCAAAAAACAATTGGAGAAGCGTTGGTGTCTCTGGAAATCATATTCAACATGATTATCCTCTTATTTGCATTCCATGTAAAAAGGAATAACAAGGTAGCAGAGCTGTGGTTTATCGAGTGCTCTTGTATTAACCACTTTGGTATTAGATTTGTAATGCAGACGTAACTCCTTCATGTAGCACATAATGCTACAGACAGAGAGAGAGAGAGAGTGACTAAAATAAAAAAAGTTTAAAATTATGAAAATTCTTTAGTAGGAACAAGCGATAGCAATCTATCTTTATTGCGTAATATTTTGCCCACCTCTCCTCACAATGTAGCGCTCTACTTTAGTCTTTCTCATCCACTCTCCTATCATTGTCTCCTAAAGACACCCCTAGATTTAAAAAAAAAAACTACAATCCATTTCCATATTAATATGAAAATATCTGAATTGTTCCAAAAAAAATCATCCCTTCCAAAAACAGAATAAAACCCTTCTTATTACTGCTAATCCTTCAAACACTGTAATATTACCTGATATGTTGTTGTACTGCGTGGATACCAGCAAAAAGACAAGCCAAAAATAATGTCAGCAGGTCCCCATTTCGAAGATTAGAGATGTGTGTGTCTCCCTGTGAATTTATCTTTACCCTTTTTTAATGTAATGCCTGATGCTATATTTTACTCTCCCTTCTTCTCCTCTTTCTATCAACTAGAAACGACCTGTTTTTTCTTCTTCAAAAGTAAAGTCAGAACAATTGCGACATTGTATTACTGAACTTTTTTCACATGTGACAAGAACAAACTTGTTATTCATTTTGTACAATGCAAGTCGCATGCTCCCATAATGGCTCTATCTAGTTGTCCACTACTTCAGACCGAAGAATCGAATGTTGTCTGTAGGAATCATTACCATGTTGTTAAATGAAATGAAATCTAATGGCCCTGACGCTTTCAGTCATTTTGCCATTCTTCAGGATTTGGAATGGGAAAAGTGACCAGCTTTAGTCCAGTTTAATGTTTGGGTTCATACAGGTTGCATACAGCTACAACAAGACCCTTATCCCTACTAATTCTCAATCACCTATGACAATGTAATTAAAAGTCTCTCGGGCTGTAATGATTGCACTTTATATTCCAACATATAAAAGCTAAGTAGGTGGGAAAAGATTAAGCTTTCAGAGAGTGTAAGTAACTAGTATTAAACGCTTTTCCAGTCCATACCTATGCACTAAACCACATCATAGCGTAACGGACGTTACAGTCAGAGCAAAGTGCTCAGACTGTTTGTGTTTGGTAATTGGTCCTAGAGAGAAGAAAATCCCGGCGACTGAGCTGCAGGACACTTAAAGCCCCTCAAGTCCAGCTCTTCTCTGCTCTTTACATATTGAACAGTAGAGTCAGGGGGCTAAGGAGATTATCACAATGGGATGAAGGGACCATAAGAGCCTTTGTAGCCTCTCTGTTGTGAGAGGGTTACGGCGTGCACAGTGAAAGTTGCCCCAGCCCTTGCAAGCACTTAAACTGTTTGGCCCTAATAGCTCTGTCTATAAGCTCTTCAAGAAAAAAGCTGTGAAATCAGAAGGGAATAAAAAAAAAACTATGATATTATATAGGAAAAAATGTCAGTCATGCTGATGTTATACAGCAGCCACAAACAAAAATGTGTTGTCAGGTGGAGAAAATGTGGCAACAAGACGTCCTGGAGCAAAAGTGTCACGTCAAAAATGCTTGGTGCGTCTCAGTTCAGTGCAGGACTACATTGTGTGTGTGTGTGTGTGTGTGTGTGTGTGTGCGTGTGTGTGTGTGTGTGTGTGGGTGTGTGAAGTGAGAGCACTGAAATGACATGAAGAGTTATTTGGGCTGTAATGAAGCTGCTTAATGAAATCAGTGCCCTTGAAAGTTCTTCATCAATTTTAGCTCCCTTGCTCACTTGCCCCGCACTCCACCATTCCAGCCTGTCAGCTAATCCTTGCGCGCCGCACAATATTAATTAAACACAGCGTTTCCTGAAGTAGTTAAGTGAGGCACGATCATTGATAATGAGCAGGTTTAAAGGAGTCACATCCCTCCAAAATGACTTTTTAAACCGGCCTTATTAAGCAGAAAATGAGGCCCAAATCAGCCTACAAGCTCCTCATTAAAAGCCACTGATCCTTGGCCACGCGCGTGTTCCAGTGGTTTTAATTAGGCGAGCACAAGATCGTCGGCGACAGGAAGTGCCATTAATCTTGTCTTTTCATTCGGAGGAGAGGCCACGGGATGTTGCAGCTGGGGCCCGGTGGAGCCTCCGATACCACAACAGGAGGAGAATTAGGAAATCAAGTGTATCTCTCCATTTGTGTGGAAGCCGTAGAGATTTTTGATGTTACACATCCCCGCTGTTACATCACATTGTAATTATACACATACACACACACACACACATATACAGGGCCCCGCTCCCCTCTTTCTGTTCAGTACCAGCTGAGGAGCACCATGGTTTTGTGGGGAGCAGGGGGAGCTCGTTATCCTCATTAATTAATGACAAAAGCGATGTAATTGGCCATCCATAATCCTCCATGCGGAGAAGGTGTGACAGGCAGGGCCGGGACTGTCGCCTACAGCGAGTGCAACTCATAAACACACAGACAAAATGAAGACGCGCTTGTGTGTGTGTGTGTGTGTGTGTGTGTGTGTGTGTGTGTGTGTGTGAAGGAAACAGTTGAGAGGAGCAGATACAGAATAGTCCATGTGATTGAAGGAGGTTATAGTGTACACAAAAGACTGAACACTGAAATGATGAATGACCCCAGGGCTTTGCATGTTCATTTGTCCAGCAAGCTGAGGTGTGCTGGTGTATGTCTGGGCATGTGCATGTGCATGTGTGAGTGTGTGTGTGTGTGTGTGTGTGTGTGAGTATTTGCTCAGCACCAGTCCTGTATCTGAGGGGCCATTATAGAGATTAGGCAGTGCTACAGTAACGGATGCCCCCGTTTGTCAGCTCAGATCCTCCGTCAAGACAACAGGCTAAAAGGGAAAGAGCCAGAGAGTGATGATCACAGTGAGAGAAAAGGGGGGGTGGGGGTGGGTGGGCGTGGGTGGTGGGGAAACATGGAGGCAGACGAGGAAAGGAAAAGAGGAGGAGAAAAGAAAGGATTCGACAAAGTGGGAGTGGAGGCAACAAATCGGTGCTCTTACTGACGGACAGGTTACATGACAAAGAGAAACCAGTGAGAGAAAACTGCAGCTGGGAACAGGACGTCATATCCCACAGTGGCACAGACTGTCTACCCCCCCTCCGCTCCCTCCCACCAGGCCCAATTTGGCCCCCGCCACACTATCTGGGTCTAGCATGCATGGTGTCAGGTGCCTTGTGGCGATAGGCAAAACGCTTTGCCCGACTGCCATGTTTCGAGGGTTTGCGGCCATATGAGCACAAAACATGGGCACACACACAATGCACATACACACAGACACATACAAACAGACATTCCCTCAGCACCCCCCTTTAGACGATTACCGAATGAAGGGCCCCAGAACTTGCATTGCGTTGCACTTGCAGCAACGTCGCCCCGAATCACATGGCTCCTCGTAGGTAACTGACTCAGCTGCTCATTGTTTCCGACAAGGCGGGGCTGGGAGGGACGAGACACTGTGATGTCATGGTGGGGCCCTAAGTTCACTGTGCCACCTTGGGCACAAAAACACTGAGGCACCAGCGCATCTTACTTCTCACGCACTCCCATATTTCCTGGTTCACCAATCACATGCCCAGCTCTATTGTCTCTATCACCACCTCGCCTCTTCCCCCTTCATGAACCTGCCTGACACCTGTGTGTCATTTAACATGTAAGTCCACAGCTCTGCTTCCGTGAGCAAATTTGAATATGCCCCCCCCCCCACACACACACACACTATAAACATAATTAGATTTGAAGTATGTTCATTTTCCTCCAAGGCCCCTCTTGTAAATACAGCCTGTGTAGATGGGGCTGCGTGTGTGAGATGGGGTGCTACACTGTGCATCAGACACACAAGCTTGCACAAAGAGAGGACTTAATTAGAGAAAACAGCGCTGTCAGATGCATTAGGCAGAGGTACGCACTTACACAGACTGTCTACCCCCCCTCCGCTCCCTCCCACCAGGCCCAATTTGGCCCCCGCCACACTATCTGAGTCTAGCATGCATGGTGTCAGGTGCCTTGTGGCGATAGGCAAAACGCTTTGCCTGACTGCCATGTTTCGAGGGTTTGCGGCCATATGAGCACAAAACATGGGCACACACACACACACACACACACACACACACACACACAATGCACATACACACAGACACATACAAACAGACATTCCCTCAGCACCCCCCTTTAGACGATTACCGAATGAAGGGCCCCAGAACTTGCATCGCGTTGCACTTGCAGCAACGTCGCCCCGAATCACATGGCTCCTCGTAGGTAACTGACTCAGCTGCTCATTGCTTCCGACAAGGCGGGGCTGGGAGGGACGAGACACTGTGATGTCATGGTGGGGCCCTAAGTTTGTGTGGGTTTGGGGCCCGGGTGGGGGCCTAGCCTCACTGTGCCACCTTGGGCACAAAAACACTGAGGCACCAGCGCATCTTACTTCTCACGCACTCCCATATTTCCAGGTTCACCAATCACATGCCCAGCTCTACTGTCTCTATCACTACCTCACCTCTTCCCCCTTCATGAACCTGCCTGACACCTGTGTGTCATTTAACATGTAAGTCCACAGCTCTGCTTCCGTGAGCAAATTTGAATATGCCCCCCCCCCCACACACACACACACTATAAACATAATTAGATTTGAAGTATGTTCATTTTCCTCCAAGGCCCCTCTTGTAAATACAGCCTGTGTAGATGGGGCTGCGTGTGTGAGATGGGGTGCTACACTGTGCATCAGACACACAAGCTTGCACAAAGAGAGGACTTAATTAGAGAAAACAGCGCTGTCAGATGCATTAGGCAGAGGTACGCACTTAAGGGCATATGGTTTTAGTACTATACCATCGGGTTAGGGAAAAGCACACAAACATACCTCAGAGCTCCGAGCCATGCTAATGAAATCACTCTCTTTCTATCCCACTGAGAGCAAACACAAATGTTTACAGACATCACACAGGCTGTCTGTACCCGGCGCCACACTGGGCTGTTGTGAGTGCGGCAGTGCACTGACTCTTTTCTGTGAAAAGACACAGTCAACAATACAACCTGGTGAAGAATAGGTGGTTACATTGTCAGTCTGTCAGCTATTTCCAATCTCGTAATATATATTTTCAAACTATGTGTGTAGTTGTGTATGAGTAACTGATTCATTTTAATTTGCACCTTTCATGACAACCAAAAAATTGTTGTAAGCAGACATTACATAGTGCTTCTTAATTGTTCTGCAATACTGATTGTCTGTTTGTGTGTTTTAATTGTCTGTTTGATGTTATTTTTTCCATCACATTACAAATCAGTTAGATATCTTTTCATATCAGAAATTTCAAGTGAGCAAAACTGGACTTTAGTTTTTCATGGCAGCTTTTAGGGATGTCTGTTTTATTGCAAGCCCTCTATTTTTTTTGTTTTTTTCTTTTTCAGTCCGACTCTGATTTGGGGTTTTACATCTTGACACACATGGCAGACTTTCTCCAGGGACATGCCCTGGAGGGCATGTTCACTCACTGATCTGCCCTGCTGTGTTGCATCCAGAATGAAACAAAATATGTGGTTGTGATACTTGTAAATGTCTTACTGAAAAGCATCTCCCATATCATACAAACTCATTTGGTTTCATCCACACTTAACCGTACTATATTGTTTTTATTGTTTTTTTTAACCATTATATTACAACAATACTAGTTTATGAGTGTTATAATATTCTGAGTTATATCTACGCAGAGTGTAAATGCTAAGTGGCTTAAATGTGGTCATTAAAATTTTAACAGGTTAATATTAATTACAAATACCAAGTTCCAAATACAGTCGAATAAGTTTCAGCACACACATTAACATACACTGTGCACACAAGGCATGCTTTAGAACTTTATTCAAGATGATATTGTTTGAATATTCCCCAGATACTCATCAACTGAAAGGAAAACTACACAAACAAATTGCAGCTTTTTCATCCTGACACAACACAGAGATCGTCGACAGAGGGAAAGATGAAGATAATTGCTGATTTAAGTACACTGGTTGGCAAAACCAGCAAAATCTCAACTCTGGCTTAATGTATAGATACAGCCGAAATTACATGCTGCCACCATGTACACTAAAGGCCATTAAGATAATAATGTGACACAGTAAAACATATATCTCTACAGCTTGACATCAGAGGCCTTTGGGGAGGCAAAGTGACCACCCCAGTGTCGGCACATAAAGGCAACCACCTCATTTATGGCAATAAGGCTGCACAGAGAGTGATGGATGGGCAGGGCCCGAGTCCCCACATCATCAGCATCATTTGTCACGTTTAATCCCCCCTGCCCCGACTGTCTTGCAGGGTCTCAGAAATGACGTGTCATCAGAGGGCCAATTTGAGATGCCATGCTTGGCCTGTTGTTGTGACATGCAACTAAATTGTAAAAGAGAGACCCGGGTGGATGACGGAGTTTCTCTCTGACTGGCATGAAGTGAGTGACCTGCTCTAAATGTCTGGTCCGGTTTATCTGAGCAACATGACAGCAAACAGAAATACCAGATTAATGTAGATATAACACCTGTGGGATTAAATGTAATCTTTGCTTTGTGTTGTTCTGGCATCCAGGAAAAATGATAACGAGAGATGGAGTGTGTTACTCACACTTAATGAAATGGCTCTGACTTAAAAAGTAAATATCATTGGCATGTTTAAGAAACCATGAGTTAATTTTCAGGGTACAATTGTAGTTGTGTGTGTGTGTGTGTGTGTGTGTGTGTGTGTGTGTGTGTGTGTGTGTGTGTTTTATTATTCCAAAAAAAATCCAAAATATGACACATACACCCAAGATCAATATAATATGGACAAAGATGACCATGTCAGGTACATGTTACTGCAGACAAATAAAAACAATAAGGGCAAAGGCAATATGCAGAGATATTCGTCTTTTTTCCAGAGAAAAAAAAAACATTATCCTTTTTCTGAACTTTTCCAAAACCATCCATTTGGCAACCCGCACAAGGAAACTGGCTGTTAACTCACTGGATTAAGTCGAGCAGGAGACAGGAGCTGGAATCGTATTAATAAGTGTCCAGGGTAGAAGAACCAGGCAAAGAAGCCTGCAATCACCCAAATAACCAGAGACAGGTCCTTTGCGCCCCGGGCGGCTTTTTGCGCCATTCCCCTCAGCGCCACCGTCCCCACTGCGTGCCAACCGGGCCTCGCCATGATCATCCTGCTCATCCCGACTCATCTCTTCTTATCAGAGGCTTCTCATGTAATAAGACAAGGAAGTTGACAAAGCATTTAGGAGAGCGACTCGGAGGTGGAGAGCTGGAACCAGTTAGATTTTGTACATTTGTCCTTATAACAAAAATAAATGTTTTTTTATGGCTGTGCGTAAAAATGCTGATCGCAGCTTCCCATGTCCACAACCCGTTTAAACGCCAAATGCGTTCAGTCTGAAACTATAATTTTAAGCCAGGTAAATGATTTGTGTCGTTTTTGCGTTGGTTAATTCACTGCACGTTATTAAATGTTTGCTTGATGTGAGTTTTTAAAAAGCTGTGAAATAGTTAGAAGAATAGAAATGAAGCAAAGCGGGCCCAGGCATAGATATGTGTTTTTAATTATAAAGACATATAAACAATATATGAAATCCATGTTGCAACACAACCAAAATGCTTCTCCGGAGTAAAGGCTGGTTGGAGCCTGTTGGACCATTACAGCCGAGCTTAGAGCAGGGGATTTTTTTTATCCACAGTTGTACGATACAATCATGTGAAATGTGCCACAACTTCAAATAAACAACAACCTGGACAACACGTCGTTTCAGAAAAATATATTAGCAAACAGAACATTTGTTTTTTGTTTTTTTTTTCAAATGCTCAAATAGCATCAGTACATCCAAGGGACAAATCGTAATTACTGTATTGGATCTAAATGGAGAGATTAGTGCGCATCTTCTGTTGACATTTCTTCTTTTCTTAGTTGTTACTGAATGTTGCATAGATAATAAATAAGAGCTGATGAGAGGACGTTTTTCTAAAATGGACCCAAACTTATAAAGAAACTGGAGTCTGTGTAGCTTTCAACCAGGAAGTGAGAGGGCTTTTGTTTCCATCTTTTTTTAAAGGGCCTAAACAATTGACTTTCTTTGTGGCGTTTGTTAAAAGTGGATAAAACATTGCAGTATCATTACTTAACCATATCTTAACATTATATGCATTCGCCTAAAATAGTTTTATTCTTCCACAGGATGATTTGAAAATAACTGGAGTTGGAGACAGAGAGACACAGAGAGAGAGAGAGACAGAGAGAGAGGGAGAGAGAGATGCAGGGTGCAGTGGATGGGTCAAAGTTCGCTGTGGCGGATGAGTGAGACCGCATCAAGGCTTGTCGTTGCAGTGTTTGAAGAGACTCGATGGCGTCCCGGAATAAGTCGTGCACTTTTCGGCACAGGTGGCGAGAGCGGAGCCCGAGAACGGGTAGACGGCCGCCTGTCCAAACGGAGCCAGCGCGGTGGGGACCGGCGAGGTCATGGTCTGTCCCTGGTTCAGATAGGCCACCAGCCGCCTCATCTCCTCCAGAGCCTGCGCCTGCATGAGGATATAGTTCTTGGCCAGGAGGAGTGTGGCGATTTTGGAGAGTTTTCTCACCGAGGGGCTGTGCGCGTACGGGATGACGGCGCGCAGGCCGTCCAGCGCGTCGTTCAGGTCGTGCATCCTCCGCCGCTCCCGGGCGTTGATGCTGAGCCGCAGGGACCGCTGCTCCTTAGACTTTTTAGCGAGGGGCCCCGCCGGCTTATCGTCCCCAAACGACGAGCCCCGCTTCCGGGACTCCAGCGACTCGAAGCCGTCGTCGTCGTCGCTCGTGTGCTCCCCGCCGCTCTCGTTGGACTTCGCGGTCTGCCCGGAGAGGAAGTCGTTGGTCGGCGTGAGCGGGAACCGGCCGGGACTTCCAGCGGCGTGGCCGGCGCCGAACCCGAACGCGGACTGGCCGTAGCGCTGCGTCAGGTCCAGGAGCGCGTCGTTGCTGATGGACTTGAGCAGGTTCTCGTCGCTGGCGTTCATGTTTCTCCACTCGAGCGCGTTGGCACCAGGGACAAAAAAAGAAAAGTCGCCTCTTCCGTTTCTGACCCTCTGTCCTGCGGCTTCTGTTCCGCAGAGCGCGTGGCTCTCTCTCTCTCTCTCTCTCTCTCTCTCTCTCTCTCTCTCTCCGGGAGTCTGTGTCCGGTGGCAGCGGAGCTCCTCTCTGCTCTTGGTGACTCTTGGAGAAGGAGGCTGTGGCACTGACGCTGAGCCTCTGCACGCGCTCACCTCCCCTGTACACACGCTGCGCTCCCCCTCGTCGCGCGCATAGCCCACGTTCACCAACTCGTTGTCAGACTGCGAGACCGGTGCGCTCTCGTGTCCCCCCTCGCTCAGCCGGTTCCCTCCCGCGTGTCTCCCTCGCCCTCCCTCGCCTTGGGCAGATTGTGAGTCGCGCGCTGCCCTGCTCGCAATTTAGTAGGAGCGCGAGGCCCGCCGGGATTACGCGCCGTCCAATCAGGGAGGCGTTTTAATTAACTCGGGAAGAGAGCGGGTCTGTTCCCAGCTTCAGTCACGGCGTGATAACTGCGACGCACGCTGACGCGCACCTCTTCTGGTATCCCTTTTTCAACCAATTTAAAACGGTTTGAATAAGTGGCATTTAAATGGACCTGAAAGTACAGCTAGAAATTTAAACCAGCCTCAATGTAGCCGTCTCAGACAGGAAACAGGAAGCAGCCTCACTCACCTGTCTGTCTGATATGATCTGTCCATGAAAAAGACGCAGAGATAGATTGTTGCAGAGAGACACTGACAGCACACCTGTGTTTGTTCTTTCCGGTTCCGCTAGAAAAGTGATTTGTTGTTTGACAAACAAGAAGCTTATACAGGAAGTAATGATGTATGCAATGTTTCTTTTGCATTATTATTTTTATTTTCATATCACATATCACCTTATATTTTGCGCACAAATGAACGGATTGACAGAATGATAAAAAGGTGAAATTCACGACTTTTGCAATATAGGTATAATGAATTAACAAATGTTCGTATAAGAGTTAACATAACGAGCCTACAGCCTCAGATGATATGACTTCTTCTGAAGTAAACAGGTGTCCCGACTGCAACCAGATACAGTAGTTTCCTTATTGTTACTAAATACTGAGGGTAAGGCTGCCACCCTGTGTCCAGGATGGAGCACTACACTGTGATGAGGGTTCATTTCTGATAAACTCATCCACAGCTGGAGCTGCGATAGGACTTTCTGCCCCCCCGTCCCCCGTCCCCCCCACACCCTCACCTTCGCACCCGCAAAATGTTGAGGTTATACTGCCACCTTCTGGAAGATATATATGCAATAAATATATTGCAACCCAGTAAAACGGAGCTTGTTGAAAGCCCACTAATGATTTTTTTAAACGCACATATGCTGCTATTTGATACTTATATTGATTTAATTGTTCACATGTCATAAAATGTTATTTAAAGTAGCTGTTGCTTGAATTATTCAGGAGTAACAGGCACCACCAAATACGACTACATGTATTTACAGTATGTATAGTAGGCTACACAAAATGCAAGAGAATACTACATACACACTATAAGGCAATAACACAAAACTGTGGGTGTGACAATTCAAGATGAAGCCACACAAAGGAGACACACAATAATCCGATAAATACTGGGAGATAAAAAAAAAACAACAGGTGAAGATCGAGAATCAGCTCATCGAAGCAACAATTAACCACAAAACAAACAAATAGTTCAGCAATGCGACTAAAAAACAACCTAACAGATAAAAAACTGACATTTAAACACACAAACTTCATTCTATGAAATGTCAATGGGAGATTGAGGGTTACAATGTTCATTTTTTTCACCAACGAAAATTGATAGTATGTCATTGGGTATACCTGTGGGTTTGTCCACAAATATACAAAGTATTTACCAAATGACAAACAATTTCATACATCATGTGATTATTATTTCTCTGAGAAGGGGGACTGTACAATGCTTTGACCAGCAGATGGCAGAAATGAGTGTGCGAATGTGAGTTGAGTATTTCAAACACATACACGGAGAATCAAGAAGATTCCGGGTTCAAATCTGAGTTCAGCTGAGGGTCTTTCTGTGTCAAGGTTGTATATTCCTCCCTGTGTCTCTGCATATTTGCTTTGCGTATTCCTCCTGCAGTCCACATACATGCATATTGGAGGTTAGGTTAATTTGAGACTCTAACGTGAACTTAGGTGTTAGTGTGACTATTTGTCTCTATACGTTGGCCCTGTGGTAGACTGGTGACGTGTCAAATATAAGAAGACACACAAGAAAACCTTTACAACAATAAAAAATACTTAGATAGTTGCTTTAATTATTGATCTAGTAAGAAATGTGTAATATCCAAATCTGTAATAATAGCAAACTGAATTTTACAACTCTGATCAAATATCCCAGTGTTACAGACACCTTTTTCCCCCAGGAGGACTGAGCACTAAAAGCTTTTGATTTACAAAGCATGGAAGAAACACAAAAGTGTCAACACACCACACGAGTAATAATACAAAATGCTTTTAAAGCCTGTGCTGCATCCCTGTGTTGCCATGGCAACTGCAGGTTCAGTTGCTATACAATGGCACACTGCATATTGCTACGACGGGGCGGGGGGGCTCACGTTGCAGTGATGGCAGAGGACCACCATGGGGCAGGAAAGTGTTGTAGATTGGAACAAATTTGGTGGCGCTGTCACATTTGACAGGAAACAGTTCATGTGCGCTCATACTTACCAACATGTGAGTATAAATGCATGCGTGCAGTCAGAGGCCACAGCATTAACGCTGTCTCTCTGTCTCTCCTCTCTCTCTCCTATATACAGTGTATATATATACACACACACACACACACACACACACACACACACACACACACAAATATATATATATATGCAACACACACATCAAAGTGCTGCTCTGAGGAAAGATGGAGCAGGGCTCTTTGATGTCTCGCTCTCTGCCGACTCTCATTAATGTGTGGATTTACAGTGCAGACCTACAGGGACACGGAACGGCCATGATGCCCCTCTGCTGCTGCACTGGAATCGAGATTTCTTCACACCCAATCACAAGTCTCGATTTCATTCAAAGCTCCAATAGCTTTTCCGTATTGGCACTCACAAAACAATGACAACAAACCCAGGCCTCGCACTCACTCGACCCCAAAATCCCACTGCTGTCACAAATCACACAACACGGCACCATGCTCTGTACCTCCTCAGTTAGAGAGATATCACAAAGTCCCCCCAAAGAAAAAAATCAAAGCCTTTGCTTCATCTATGAGGAGACAGAGAGGAATATTAGATAGCTGTGGATGTGCTGTAAATGATTAATTCATCCAGTGGCAGTCATGCATTTGCATACAGAGTTGGTGTTTGGTGGGAGGTTTGTTGACGATGGTGGAGCAAATGAAAAGTAAAGTTCAGCACTGATCCTCCAAGGAAATGTTTGGATGGCACAAACTGCACATTGTTTTTTTTCTTTGTGCATAGCGTGTTGCTGCATTTCATCACAAGCCAAACACTCATTTCACCTTAAACCTTTTCTCCCCCAATGTCCTCCCTCAGTCCTTAACGCCTCCTCTCCATTTTGTCTCCCCTCGCTGCAGTGCAACGCAGATCCCTCAAAAGGTGGAGGTGCGGTAGGGATAGGCGGGGTCCCATGAATAATTGTTGAAGATATTTTTACTCTGACCCACTTTGGAGTCCCTGTTGCCCCACTTAAAGGTGCCGCTGTATTATGTCAACATAAGCCGTTTAAACGAGAGCTACAAACGCACAAAATCAATTTGCAGTTTAGCTGTGAGTGTTCGCGGCTGTCACACAAATCTCTACAGCTAACATAAGACTAATGACCTATATTCACCAATATACTGTAACACCAGCAATGGAACTCGATCCTGATCAAGTTTGCAAATTCATCTGCAGGTATAAACAATAAAACAATCAGAAAATAATGATATATTCTGTTTCTGTGTCAATACTCATTATACCATACAACATGATACAAGACAAAACGACTGCAAAATTTTATTAGTGAGCCAATATAGACATTCTAAATGATGTAGCTGTTAAAAAGGGACGCAAAACTTGTCCTGAACTCGTACTTTGTGACTTAATGAAGCGTCTCTGGGTGAGAACAACTGTACATAACAAATGGCTTATTTATAATGCGACGAGGAGCAGAACTTGTGCAGTCAGGAATATAAGGGAAACTTTTTGATTTGAATATTTTGAGAAACCGGTGCCAGATTTTAATCCTTTTAAATGAATCACAAGTCATTTTCCTTCCATAGCTGCTTCCAACAACACCATAATCATCTATCACACCTTCTTCATTCAGTGTTAATCTCTGTGATGATATTATGATATTTGACTTTTCTGTCAATAACAATACTCAAAAAGTCAGAATGCAAAGCCGACCTGATTAGTGCCCTGCACATTTAACGATCTGACACATTCTCTATCCAGCTCACTTTGCTCATCCTTTCCCCCCCCCCATGCTATATTTTGTCTCGGCATATAATTTTTTTTTCCGCCTCCAATTTTTATGCATGCCTGCCTCCACCCTTACATTATTCCCCATATTTGCCACAGTGTAAGGACACACAGAGTTTTTTTTCATTCAGGTTTTTTGCAGACAGGAAGTCCATATTTAATGAAGTGACTCTCTTGTTAAAATGCTTTTAAGTGCCCCTGTGCAGGGCTTCAGGCGGGAGGGGGTGGGGGTTGCTGGGGCTTTTATTTATTCATTGGGCGGTTCAGTGCCTCTTCCCTGTTCCAGCTCCGTGAAGAAGGGAGAGGATTAGAGAAACGAATCCCCCCTCCCCATCACACACACACACACACACACACACACACACACACACACACACACACACACACACACACACACACACACGCCCTATCCTTCCTTCCCCCCTCGCTGGCCGTGTCTCCTCCCTCGGGGGACACCCCTGCGTCAGTCCACATTAACATCCATCAGAGCATGGTGCTCTAGATGGGGATGAGTCTCTGTCCCACTGAGTCACACATACGTGCATGAATTCATGTACGCACACGCAGACCCACATACACAAACGTGCACACGCGGCAACATGCAACCCTACTGCTGCTGCTGCTTTGAGCTCCTCTCAGACACTCACACAGAGTTGTGTTTCCATGCTACATTCAAATTGGACTTGTTTCCAGAGAGCCCTCCAATGCTGGAGCTACATGAGTGCAGCTGTCCCCTACTTGATCAGCAGGCATATATGAACAGGCCTGAACAAGAGTCTGAGGGCCGACAGGAAACAGACAGAGGGAAGGAGGACAGAGAAGAGAAGAACGTTTCTCATGGCAAAGGCTGAGATTGTGCGTTTTTCTCCTCATTCCTCTCCTCCTGGTGTGAAGTTCTGTTTGCTCTCTCGTTATCTCCCCTCACTCCCCGTCTCGGATTGGAGCTGAGACTTGGGCTGGATGAGAGAGGCCTATCATTAACCGAGAGTGCGTCGGCAACAAAGCGCAGACGCCATCACACCCCACTCATTCCCACACACTCATCATTCTCCTGCACTGAAAATAAATAAATAAAAAAAAGTCCTCATTTGTCAAAAGCCACAGATCCTGTTGAGTCTCTGTAGGACTAATAGAAATTCCTTTCATATTTTCCACCCTCAAATCTGTGATTTTTTTTTAACAACTAATGCTCTATATCTAAAATTGGATTGGTAGCGGTTTGTTAGGGTTGGTTAGAGAATTTTATCAGTGTGCGTTGGTGTTGCAGTGTAAAGGCGCATCTCCATTTGCCGGATTCACTGTAGCTGTGCAGAGGGGGTGCAGATTGTTTCTAATCAGCCACGCTGACCTAGATTTCAAAATCAGGCAAACAAACCGAGAGATGCTGCTTCATGTCAGCACACACAGTCACATTCGAAGGTGGCAGACAGAGGGAACATTAACCTGTGTCTCACCCCAACGCGTTCAAAGATCCTACCAGCAATCCCTTCTTACCTTAAAACATCCAACAACTGATTTTGAATCACATACTAAATTGCATATCTGTGATTCCCTCACTCCCCCCCTCATTTATGAGCTTCTACTCCTCCTCTCTTATCTCAGAATCTAACATCAAACTAAAGCGTTAAAATGCAAATTCCCTCTCCCAGCTCGTTCAGTTCACACAAACTTATAATTGGATTCCGCCTCTTAATATTCAAAGTTTTCTTGATCCTTCGATTACTCTGTGACACATATGATGCTGACCTCACTCTATGTGTTAGGATGTGATGATTGTGGAGAAGGAGCCACTTGCGGGCAACAAGGTCCAATAATCAGTGTGGTCTAATAAAGTCAAAGGCAGAGAACAGCAGGCAAAAAAACCCAAAGAGTCAAAAGACTGAATAAAGCTCAAAGAAAAGACTTCACACAGCAAACAGATTCAGAGCACAGGTAAGACAGCCATAATACACAGGCACAATTGGTCACAGACTGATGGACACGTTGGGCTTAAATACCCACTAACTCATCAGAGCCAATAAGGATCAGGTGTGCTCACAAGATGGAGGGACCCAAAGACAGGAAGTAGGAGGGTGGAGTCAGAAGCACATGTCAAACCAAACCAATAACAGAAATAATGGGAAAATGTAAACAAAAGCACATGTTACCAGAACCGAAAGAGCAGAATTGCGGCTTCAGTGTGACCCACATGTTTGGGGCATATTTATGCTGGGAAGAGGAAAGGTATAAAGGCTACACAATGACGGAAAGACGATAGACAAATGAAGCAGAGTGGGGAAAGAGACACATTGTTCAGACCTCTGGTCATAACGTCCGACTCAGACGATCTAGTCACAAGTGGGCAGATGTGAACATGTGTTTGAGAGTCGATGAGCTCACTGATGAGATGGACCTCCTCCTATCTCACACAGAGGAGCAAAGGAGCCATTCTATAGTCAGACTGGTAAAGAAAACACAACAACAACCCCTTCGGTCTTTGGAAAGCGCAGTGACCTACATTTTTGTTAGACTATCGACCAGGGAAGTGAAAACCAGGGGTGACTTGACACACACGTGTGAAGATGTATTCTAATGCACGGAAACTCCTTTGAGATGTCCACTTGTGATCAGATCACCCGAGCTTCCTGTTACTGCCGGCTCTGAACAGGGCCAGACAGACAGAGAGAGAGAGGGAGGGAAAGACAGAGAGTACCAGATGCTGCGTGGGAGGGTTATTTAATTGATGATATCACACCTCTCTTTCCTTCTTACGGTCCCTCTTGTTCTCTCGCTTCTTTTCCTCCATCCTCACAAACACATACACAACACACCGGGTCGTCTCATGCACACCATACTTGCCCCGTCACGCTCTTGTCCTGGTTGGAAACACTCTCCTCTCCTCGCTCAGCCCTGCACATCTCCCAGTGGGGCGTGCGAGGCCCTGATCTGTGTGCGAACGCACAAAAACACACTTAAAGCATCAATGCAACATAATGTCGATGGGTAAATATCATCGAAGATAACGATTAAGGACGGAGCAGGTTATAGCCTGTGTGGCAGTGTGGCAACAAAATCTACAAAGGGATAAAAAAAAACATTGCAGTTATATGTTTTCTTAAGTCACTTTAAAATATTTAATATTTGCTGCCCAACAGTTTGGTTGTCAGAGGATGAACAACATCACCACACCTCTCTGCTCCACACTCATCTCCATGTTGTGGCCTTAGTTTGCTGACTGCAGGTAGAAACAACGCTTCCTTCGAAACCAGAAAAGCCACGGAAAAACGAGTCTCATTAATTAGCTTCTCATTTGTAAATGCAAATGAGCGTAATTAAAAAAAGAGACTCTCCTTTAGCGGGCTTCAAAGGGAGACCGTGCGACTTAATCAGGAGGTTTGTTCAGCTGTGGCACTAATGAGACATATTTGGCCTAACGAGGGAGCGATGCCCTAATTTGTTTATGCTAATGATATAAAACAGTGCTTGTCCTTTTGCTGTATCTGAGAAGGGATCAGTTGCACACACGCCTCCATGCGTTGTACCTTAAGGGTTTTGTTCAGCGCCGGCGAGGTTGTGCGGCGGCTCGCTCGATTGTTCCAGTAGGTTAATTGGCTTAATTAGCCTAATAGAGATCATCGGGGCGACGACTCAATGTCAGTGCATTTGTGGGTATCTGAGGAGTTTTCCATGCAAATGTCTTGCCGTGAGAAAGAATGCAGAAGATGACTCATCTCAGCTGTCAACATTCCTGCAGAAACAAACAAAGAAACAAACAAAAGCAGGTCTCCACAGTTTATTACAGATTACATCTTTCTTACTAAAATATGTCATTGTTATTTTATTCATTTTTCTTTTTAAAGAAAAAAACTGAACTTCTGAGTTTTCATTTTCACTTCTATACAACAGTGACAAACTATCAGGGGTCACTTTAATTGTGTGTCAATAAGACGCAAACATTGTATATTTATTCTACTGGTAGAGTTATGCGTACTCGTGCGTCTGTGCAAACTGTACATTCATCCCTGTGCACATGTGTTTCTGTGCATACTGTACGTGCATATGTGTGTGTGTGTGTGTGTGTGTGTGTCAAGACTTCTCCTCACTACTCATTGCTGCCTGTGTGAGGCCGAGTGAGACGGCGGCATAGCTGGCCCTCACTGATAACCAGGCACAGACAGAGTCCTGTGCTCTGTGCTTTCAGTCAGTGTGGCGTGCGTGTGCACACACACACACACACACACACACACACACGCGTGTGCGCGCACAAAGACATTAATTAATCTAAAAAAAGGATGGGAAATATGGAAAAAAAAGTCTCCACTTTTAATTGGACTGACTGCCGTCCAACCATAAAGAGAAAACAAGCTCAATCATTCACCTCCATCTTGTTGCTTGTTGAATTATTGATGGAGGGAGCAAACAGCGCTCGCAAATGAAATGAGGAAGGAGCACGGCGTTGGAGTGTGTTTGAGTGCAGTGATCAAATTTGATTATTCATGTGTGATGCATGCTGCGTGGAGTCTTGTAGCAGAGTGAGGAGGAGTGCTGCATGGCGACTGTAGATAACCTGCACGTGCCAGACATGCCAGCTGGTAGCTTGTTGTCCAAGTACACAATGCTCCAACCAAAAAAACAAGAAAGAAAAGAAAAAACGTCCTCTTTTCTGATCATACTGTACTTGTTTTTTTTTTAAAAAACCCTGAATTGGCTGGTCCTTGTGAAAAGCGTTTATTCTGACCAGATTGATTCAGGTTCCTTCTTTCCATCTGTAAAGATATCTGGCCTCTCATAGGTCAGAGCAACCAGAACCAAAGCCGTCTTTTCAACATAACCGAAGCCGTTTAAGCATCGTAAGCATAAGTTGTTTTTTTTAAACAAATTATTTAATGTAGATGATCCTGATGTTAGCATTCAGCCCCCCGATTCGATTGCTTTATCATGCAATAATATAAATGACACATTACATTTGACCTTTTGATATCTCAGCCAGATAATGTGGGTGAATAGGCTTCTGTGCATAAATGTGGTTTTGCACTTCAACTTGGAGGCCAACTGGAGACCTTGAAAACATTCCTCTCATCGTTTAATCTCCATTCAATGACACCCTGCTTTACTTAGCAAAACATTCGCCCTCCTCTGGCTGCTATAATTGTCCCAGTTAATTGCTTTTCAAAACGCTTTGATTACAAGGTCGCCGCGGAATGGCTGGTGTGCATGGTTCAAAGTTGGTGCTGCTCCTTTGCCACAACAGGTCTCCTTGCTTCCTCTCCTCTCTTCCCTTACTCCCTTTTTCCTTTACCGTACAGCCTGACTGCTGCTGCTGGGATGTTTCCAAACCTATTTGTGATTCGTGGGATACATGATAAACATATCTGATCTTACAATGCCCATTGTAGAGAGTCAGCGGTGGGTGGGATAAGATGGTGGTTCTACGAATGGTATTGTATGGTATGGTGACAGGTATAGTATCACCTCATGTGTAACAAATACACTTCTACATTTAACAAACAGGAACCACTATCAGTAATTAAAATTTGACATATGTTAATGACACAGCATAACAGTGTTGCACGTAACATAATATAATTTAGGTAACGTTTATTATTAAACAATAACGCCTGCAGTGGTCACAGCTATGAAGAGATATTAAATGAATTAGTAAAAAATCATTTGTGCCTCTTGTAGGTCGTCAGTGTACGCGAGGGTCACCAGTCCTGGTATGAAAAGATGTCAATCTGTTTCTGGATGGATCTCAAATGAAGATGTTTTAACCCCAAAATAACACTTTGTCAAAAAAAAAAAAAGGATTATTTGATTTCTCAATGAAACGACTAACACTGGGAAAAACAGTGCAAACTGTGCATAGGGGAATGGAGAAGTACGATTTATTGCTGGTAGCTCTTTAAAAGAGCGCTGCTCCACCACTGTCCCTGACAATTTATGTACTGCTGCGGTTGGTTAAAGCAGCAGAGTCTATGATCGGAAAGAGCTGGGGTGTGTGTGTGTGTGTGTGTGCGCGCACGTTGCTCCGTCTTCATCCTCTCCCTCTACAGCTCACACGGAGGCGACAGAGTCCCTCTCATTACTGAACAGCACAGCCCCCAAACAAAGGCTCCTGCACTGACAGTGGCGCGTGTTCAATGCCGATAACTAGTGTGGCCTCTCATCTGAATTAGCATGCCTTATAGGCCTTGACACACACACACACACACACACACACACACACACACACACACACACACACATTTTCAAGACACACCCTCCTTTGCAATTATTTATACACACACACACGTCCTTTAAACTCTTGTGTTGAGCAGATAGCGATGACTGGATTACTCTGCAGTGGCAACTCCAATATGCATTCAGCCTTTGCGTCGTCAGCGCCGGCTTTTGTTCTGTGCGCGGAGACGCGCCACACAAAGCCGTTTAACATCAAAGACATACACAGCAACATGCTAACTGTGACGCCGAGGTTACTGCACAGACAAGCAACGCATCCTCATCTGTCCCCATGCACGTTTCACACCTGGCTGGGTAAAGGTCCCACTGGGCCTGTGGACCACGGGGTGAACAGCAATAAGCAAGCGAAGGGACACACACAAAGCAATTATAATGCTGACCTCAGCGCTTTAAAGTTCATTTTAGACCAGGTCCCTGCATCATGAGAGCAAACGAAATGCAGGTCATGACAGGTCATCGGACAGAATATGCATCTTCAACATAAGAAGGCAATAGACAACATAAACACTAGATAGAAAAAGCAAGCCGCTCACACAAGTATAACTATAAAGTCACTTTCTTCCACATAATCACAATGGCTTGTTAATGTTGCTGCCATATTTCTGCTCTCTGCTGTGTTTGGCCCAGTCGTTTTTACATAGGGAGCAAAATGGAGGACGTGCATGTGGCCCTACACATGAATAATTGCACATTTGCGACAAGCATGGAAGATTTTTGTACTATCTGCATTTCAAGGGGACACTTCAACGCAGGTGGCAGTGACCCGTTTTGCAAATGGGTTCCGGGTTGAGGAGCATTTACCGAACGGGCAGGTGTAGCGTGTCGTTTGTCACGCAGGTAACGAGAGGGGAATGTGAGGGAAGAAAGCACGGGCGAGGGGGCGTGCAGGAAGAGAGACCTGAAATGTGCACGCCATCATGACTGATGGCTTTCTGTGAAAGCTTCTCTTGATGTGCAACGTGTGAGGCCTCTAATTGAGCGCCGCTGCCAATCACAAGCGCTCGTTGTGCGTATTTGTATTTCCTCGCGGTGCCACACGACACCCTCCCCCACGCGCCGAGACTCTGCGTCTTTGATCGCTCGCGTTCGAATTAACTTTGCGTTAAACGCAGGAGACGACAGATCTCAAAAACCACGTGATCAAAATATGATCAGCTCATGGTGAGAATGACAAACCAGACTATCAATACAAGTTTGCAGCACTAACATCTCGCAAGGCTCAGTCTGCAGCAACATAGACACAGCAATACGTTTTGTTACATATTTATGTAACACAACAAAAAAAGATAAATCTTTCTTGTTGGCGCTGTTTTTCACCTCGAGTGGGGAAACAATCACTCAAAAATCTCTTTTCGCATGGATTTACGTCTCTAAGTTTGTAAACCATTATGGGCCATTATAGCACCATCATTACAGAATGACTATGGTGTTGACTCATATACGGGATTTGGAAGCTGATGGGTAATGATGACTTTTAAATGAAAAGCACATTAAGGAGGTTTTGTTAACGTCGACCCGGAGCAAAAATTTTAGCTCCTATTGACCTCAGCTGGAAAAAAATAAATAAAAAAGAAAGAAATATTTTTCCACTTAAATGTCATTCAAAAACATGACACCTGCAAACCTCTTCATCCTGCATCCTGGTCCACAGTCTCAGCACACACAGACAGGCAGCTCACGCAGGAGTGATATCACTAATATCACCTCCCTGCCATTATTTCCTAACCTCACTTTCCCTTCGTCTCTCTCTCTCTCTCTCTCTCCATCTCTCCCTCATGAATAAACATCCCTCACATTCACTCAGTGCTGGCATGAAATGGCCACACAGCCCCTGGCACACGCAGGAGTAATGCTGCAATCATTATTCCACTGCAGTGGTCCCACACAAGCATATTTCACCAATCATGTGGCTCTCTCCCCTGGCTTTTGTTTGGATGACTTAAACAAATGATGTGGCAGCGAGGAGGGCCTGCGTACCACAGCTCACCCTGTTAACACGGCAACCGTTGACACGGACACAGCAGAATTTGCATAAGAGTACGCATGAGTGGTACTGGCAATTCCAACAGGGGTCCGCAGATTTCGCCCTCCCTCTCTGTGAGAGGGTGGGGTTGAGGTTGGCAGTGTAGATTGGGGGTGGGGTGCCGGTGGTGGCGGTGGGGTGGTTGGGTGTTATTTTTGGTTCTCTCGCTTCCTTTCATCCTCCTCTCCTCCTCTCCCGTTCCGTTCCCTGACTGCCAACTCCGCTCTTCTCCGGAGTTTAGAGCTGAATCGGAAGTAATGAAAGATGCACACATGCCATGAGGCCGACCGGGCTTTTTAGCAATAGAGATGGAGGAAGTCTATTTGGCAGAGCCATTAAACACACACAAAACAATGGTGGCCTATAGGAGCCGGTCCAGTTACAAGTGACATATACAGTACCTCCCCGTGTAGTGGAAATAATACTGAATTGTCAGACAGGCAGCCATGGTAATAATAAGTAGTGTGTCTGTGTGAGCGGGAAGTTTTTTTTTTAACAAATCTATTAACAGGAGGAATATTTTCAATTTTTCTTGGAGCAGTCACTTGATCATTTCAGAATAACAGCCATGCTGAAGATGATGAGAATGAGTGTGACAGGGGGGTGACAGTTGAAGACTTGGGGTGACGATGGGGGCAGTGATACATTTAAAGACAGCATAGCTGATGAAGGTGAGGAGGAGGAGGAGGAGAGTCATGATGATGCTTATTTCAGGTTTGGCTTTTTTGCTGATGTTAATATTTGAAAATAGACGGAGCGGCGCTGCATTTGGAGAAGTCGGTCCTATCCCACTCCACCTTTCTCCCTTTTCCATCCATTCGCCTTATCTCATCCTTCTTCTAATCAAAGCAAATCATTGCGACTGATACGTCTAAGAGATTGGTTTGCGCGCTGTTCACTTTGTGAGAAAGTTCTATTTGAATTCGCCTGACTCAAAACAACAACAAAAAACAAGCCTAAATGTCTTCCCCTAATGTTTGCAATGCACGTGTTTTAATATGTCTATAGCGGCAGTTACTCGCCAAGACATCAGGATGGGTGTGGCGCACTGCTGCACAAAGGTTGTCTCCATGGTGATAGATGTGGGGTCATCTCCATGACGATGGATCGAGGGGGCGTTGGCCGCCAAGGTTGTGGACCAAGGACAAGGCAAGAGTGATTGCAGCCACCCAGACAGGAAATCGAAGAGGAGCACTCCAAGGAGGATGGGGGGTTGTGGGGGGTTGGGGTGGAGGGAAAGGGTGCAATTTCACAAGCCAAATTACTTCTGGGATGGAGCAAAAAAAAAAAAAAAATCACAGCAATAGCAGCACTGGGGATGAGTAGGAGGAACGAAGGGGGAGGTGGGGGGGGGGGGGGGGGGGGGGGGGGGGGGGGGGGGGGGGGGGGGGGGGGGGTACACGAGGCAGCAGAAAGGAGGAGGGAGGTCCTCAACAAAAGCTCAATTATCAAAGTCATCAAACATGCATGCTCACATAAGCAAACAGAGTGACACCCTATTAACTTAGTGCCATACAAACTTCCAATCTTCCTCCCACTGCAGGAAACGTTCCGGGGATGTCTGCCGGAGCCGGGCTGTGATTTTCTGTGTGGTTCATCAAGCTCGGTTTATTTCGGAGACTGACTGATGCCGGCTGTGACTAGAAAATATTGATTGGATTGTGCAACATGTTCCACTGCAGCCCCACTGATTTCTTTTTCTCTTCTCTCTCTCTTTCTCTCTCTCTCCCTCTCTTCAGCCCTCCTCTGCTCCTGTGCCACTCCACAGCATCAGTATGTGGAACAACAGCACATCCATAAATTGTTAACGAGAACGAGCGAATAACTGACGACAACAACTTAAAATTTCTGCCTCGCTGCCTTGTCCTTTTCCTGCACAGGGCTTTTCCCATGATTTTCTGTGTGTGAGTGTGTGTGTGAGTGTGTGCTTGTGCAAATGAGAGTCTGTATCAGCAGGCTGAGTGCACTGAATCATTAAGTCCACAGTGCCACTGTGCCCATTGCCTCATTGCACCTAATTAAGCCCCCTTTGTTTCCTATCAATTAACATTGTAATTAAAACTAGTTGTGTTCCTGTTTACCCAGATACTGCTGATTCAGGTGAAATGAGACACCGACAGTAACGTTCAGGAATTCAGCTGATGAATGCACACGTCACACATCAGGCATGCAGATACAAAATATAACTGTGCACATCAGTACAGGAACGAATGGATTTTCCCATGATGCACTGCATGTATATACGTTCTTGTTTACATTTGCAGCACTGAAGCTAAACCAGGGTTCTCGGTTCACTCAGGAGTGTGATAGAACAAGAGGTGCTGATGGAGCTGGGAAGAGAGATCGGGAATTGTGTGTGTGTGTGTGTGTGTGTGTGTGTGTGTGTGTGTGTGTGTGTGTGTGTGTGTGTGTGTGTGTGTGTGAGAACCTTTGCTGAGTCGTTAACAGAACCGGAGGATTCTCCTCCAGATAATCTCACACTAATCACCTAATCCCCCGTCCCTCAGGTGATCGGCGTATTTGACATAAATTGAAGCACAAAAGTACACACACACACACACACACACACACACACACACACATGCACAGGGAATATATTTATGCTCATGTAGACATGGCCAAATCAAGTCAAACAAATAAGTATTACTGCGCCCCGCACCCACCAACCCCATCTTCCTCAACACGGCAATGTACATTTCACCCAAAAAAATATACAGTCTTGTTTCCATGGCAACTGACCATAGTGCAGCGGATATATGAGGCGGCAGGCGAAATCGCTGGAGTGAGAGGCGTACCGGTCTGTCACCTCAGTCTCCCCAGAGAAACAACTCATAATACTGTACTACTGTACTCTCTCCTCTGCCTTTTTTTTTTTTTTTTTTTGCTGGAGTTTACAGGAATATACTGATTTATCCCTCTTTGTTTTTCACACACACACACACACACACACACACAGAACACCAATCATGCGGCGTCCTCCATGTTCCTGTGTACTGTAGCTCAGAGCTGTGACTGGACATTCATGTGCAAAGCATGTGGGATCTCTTTATTAAACCACCACCCTTTCCCCTTCCCCTTCTCTGTCGGGGGGGGGGAGGGGGGGTCACTGCTGCTGCTGCAGGTGCAGGTGGATGCCGGCCTGTCCTTGGTGCAGTAAAGGATTACAGTAGCACACACAGTGTGACCTTAATTCTCCCATGCAAGCTTGTTCACACTCATGCACTCACGGATGAACCCTGCATGCATATTTTGTGTGTCTTTATGTGTTTGCTCGTCTTAAGTGTGCGCTGATGGATGGATTAAGATGAATGAAGGGGGGTGTCAAGTGCGTGTACATTTGTGCATACGTCTAAGAGGGTGCGTGTGGCAGCTTGTGCCTTTAAAAGGGGGATGGGGGTGTAGCCGTGTGAATCAGCGGCGGCAGCCACCGCGTGGCACGTGTCGTACATTCAGACGACCTCATTCATCCCCAGCAACCCCAAATTCCCTCTGCTCCTTCCCCTCGCCCCATAAACAGACCTCAACCCCCACCCAGCCGCCGCTGTCAGCAGCCTCAGCTGGTGGCGGAAGGCGGAGGAAAGGGGGCGCACAGAGAGATGGAGTGATAGATGGATTGAAGCACGGAGGGCAGGCAGGTGATGAGGACCATTTACTAAGAAGACTTTTTTTTTTTAAAGACGAAGCAGCCGAATAGACTGTAACAAATGTACAGAAAGGAAGAGAAGGATTGTGAGGGAGGTAGGAAAGACGATCTGATAATGCGATGGTAATATTTGTCGTCTGTGTGCAGTGGGGGTAGAGGTCAGATTGTGCGTGCGTGTGGGGGTGTCAATTAGATATGGAGATCAGAGAGAATAAGCAGCAGTTTAAACATGGGCGTTACATCGGGGGGAGACGTCCGGCTGTTATGTCGGCTTGCACCCGCCAGATAAGGCCCGCAAGGCTTTGCATGTGTCTGCTTGAACGAGTGTCTCTTTGTGTCTGCGTGACGCAGCAGACGTAAAAGCCGCGGCACCTCGCCTCAGAGGACGCCCCACTGTTGTTGGCGACCTTTGACCTTAACCAAACCTTGACCCCCCGGCAGAAGGCAACTGATTTTCGCAACAAAGGCAGATTGACACAGCAGAGCCCGAAGCCGGCACCGAGCGCTGACCTCCAGCCCTCCGGTCCCAAACCAAACTCTATCTGAAGCCAAACACAAGCGGCCCCTGCGACACGCGCACACACATTTAGACAATGACTCAGTAAAACAACAAACGCCAGTCTCATCCATCAAAGCAGCACAAAATCAGTAATATCAAAGAACACACATATGCAAGTAAAGATAATATTATTATTCTGCACATCAGATCAGTTACAGACAGAATAGAGAGATAGAAAGATTGTCTTTTACATAAGATTAAAAAAAAAACAAAAACAAACAAAGGCCAGCACAGCTGGAACACAGAGCGGATTCTTGACAAAAGCAAAACTACAGAGACTCAGTGTTCTACTTTTTTTCAAACATGTTAGAAAATTATATATTCAGTGTCATTTGTTCAATCCAAAATATTGTATCAGCACACACAATGGGATAAGCAGGTCTGCAAACACAACAAAAAGGAAAAAATTATTTCACTGTTTTTTTTTTTTCCATTAATTGGTCTTTGTATAAAGTGATCCGTTACACATATTCAGGTTTTTGATTGTTGGATGAAAAACATTCTCGAGTTTTAAGGACTAACACACGTTAAGTTGCTGTATCACATTTATTTAATTTCTTAACTACTGTCATTAAAAACAAATATATTTCAGAATGCAAAATCAAGGATGTCTAATTTCGATTTCTTTAGGAAGAGATAAATTATCGCCCTTTGATTCGTAAGTTGAATTCTTTCCCGTCTCTCACATATAGACCTGTTCTGAAGAACATACATATGGTACCGATGCGTTTCCGTCTTTGACTCATGTGAAGTAAATGTCTGGCTACTTCGCTGCCTGTGCGTCTGTAACAGATGGTGCATGTGTGTGTGTGTGTGTGTATGTGTGTGTGTGTGTGTGTGTGTGTGTGTGTGTGTGTGTGTGCGCGTGTGTCCTACAAAGCCTGGCAGAGGCACCTTATCACATCATGCCAAATGATATTGGCCAAGTACACAACACCTTCCAATCAACTGTGTTCTTCCACTCGTTTTCAGAATTTGACTATCGTTATCCTTATAGGTATATAAATTTAACATTTAATATAATATAATCTTATTGAACTTACGTATATTTTTACTACATCATTATTGGCTTTAACACTAATGTAACAATAACATCAAATATCACTCTGGGCGTTCCTCACACCACAACTGTCTTTACCGACAGACACACATTATGCCTCCACTAAGCACATCTGGAAATAACAGAGCTGTCATGGAGTCGTGGATGCTGCAGCGGCGACTGTGACGACACTGATGATGATAGCGTCTGGTCCTCTGCAACACTTGTTCGGTGATATTTATTAGCTGATCGAACTGGGCTTGCAGATACGACCGCGTAAGTGGTTTGACATTTTCGGAAGATTTTTTCCATATACAGCTCCGGGAGGGACATATAGACGGAATGAGTGAGGAGGATCTGTCAAAGTAGCATGGTACTCACGAGTGTTTCTTGGGAACGACGTGTGTGTAGACGATATTTAATAAAAGAAGAAAAACGCGACGCCCAGATGACACCTTGCTACAGAATTCTCTTTGGCTCCCATCAAGAGGCGACTACAAACAGCATAATATCACCCGTCTGACACGTATCATGGATGTTTTGTAGACACGACAAACACTCCAAAGCAATCTTTCTTAAAGGCCGAGCAGAAATTGACTTCAGTGCGAAAGGATAAATTTGACATTGCTTAATAAAGGCTCGATCGATCAGCACATGATTATTTTCGGTGTATGAAGCGATAGAAAGTACAGAGCGTGGAGAGAAATACGAGGACGCATGTGAACTCGCAAACATCTCAGTGGACGAGATTTCCGATTCCAGCCTCCCTCCCTCTCTCCTCTGTACGCAGACACAGTCTCATGCGGTGTCTCATGCCGTTGAGCTGCAGCGCTCGCTGCTCAGGGAGGCACAGGTGGGCTTAGTGTGGGTGACAGGGCAGAATCCGCCTCATTCAGACGGACGCAGCCTCTCCCGGGCTGATGCTGCCTGTAACCTCCTGCCCGTAACCTCCACTGCAACCACACAGTGTCTGTGTCAAAGTCAGGAAGTGTGAGTGTGTGTGTGTGTGTGTGTGTGTGTGTGTGTGTGTGTGTTTTGCTCCACTGTGAACTAATAGAGGGCAGAAAGTAACACTAAGTCATTTACTCATCTACAGTTCTCACAGTGCCCATTATATCATACAATGTAAAAAACAATGTCTTGTCAATATCATCAAGATGAAGAAGAAGAAAGTTTCATTTGTCATGGTCACAGTGCACTATAACACCAAAATTTAGTCTCTGCTTTTAACCCATCACACACACACAGTAGTGAGCAGCCATGCAAGGTGCCCGGGGAGCAACTGGGGGTTAAGGGCTTTTCTTAAGGGCCCGCAGTGGTGCTGAGCCACCAAAACCACCACTCCCCCACCGTTGTAGAAAATGTCATAGATAACATGTGCATTCACATGCACACACACAAGCATGTGTCACTTTTGGAACTTTACATAATTCCTGCTCAAACTTTGAATGCCGGACTTGAATGTCGTCTTCCTGCCTGCTGCACAACTCCACTCGCGTACTGGTGGAGCCGCACAGTAGACGGATGAGTCAGGGGTGAGGAGAGTGGGGTCACGGCGAGTAAAGGAACGACGGCTGCAACGCCGCCAGGGCTCGGCTTTGCTTCCTTATAACGACATTACAGTGGAAAGAACAAGCGGTAATGAGCGACGCCATCATTAACCTCTGGCTGGGCAATAAATCAACAGCGGTTCACACAAATTAGACCGATTCCCCTCGATCTGCCTCTGAAGGCCCTCGCACTCAGAACTGTGCCATTATAAATCAACACCAGGAGGGGGAGGAGAACACACACACACCACACACACACACACACACACACACTCATATAACGTGCACATACAGATACAGGGAGCGAGCATGCAGACACTTTTATCGGTGATGTTTTACAGTGAGTCATATAAACGAAAAGAATTAAATCACTCGGGCTTGCCCTCCGTGATCCATCCATATTTCCATCATGGCTGCTTTTTTACAGATGCCTTTCCATCCTGTCATCGAGCTCAAAGAAGTGAACATTACTTGCACCCATGTCACAGCAGGGGGGGGGGGCGGCGGAGGGATGGAGCAGAGAACAGAGGAAAAGGAAAAAAACACACTTTCAGAATAAATGCGATAAAAATTATGAAATTTCAGGTGATTTTGCACTTGAGACTTGAACAATGGGTTCAAGAGAAACCAAAAGAACACCGGCTAAAAAAAGACACACACGACTATATTTATTTAAGTGGTCAAATAAATCAATACAATGATTTTTGCAGCATGTCTTAAGTAATGGTTTTATTTGCTCGTACTGCAGCTTCTCAGTGGACGTTAGAAGCCACATATGGATTTGGATTCGGTGAGCGGCGTGTCCGTGCCCTCGCGGGGTGCAGGCGCGGGGAGAGACACAGACAGCTGCCGTCTCTCCACGGTCGCCTGAACCAAAGAGTACATATTGCACGTCACTCGGAAAAGGTAACAGATATGGCAGCATGGCCCTGCCATCTGTCACTGGCGCTTCACACGTCCACACAGACAAAGGCGAGCTAGGCCTCCGAGACGGCAACGAGGCCCCAGCCTGCTATTGTTCTCCAGGGTTGTGGGTGAATGTAGGGCCCCCCATCATCAGGCCCTGCTGGAGGTCATGCAGTCTGGCTAACAGCGTTAATGTTAAATAGCCCCCCCCCCCATACACACTCACCCAAACAATGGAAATTTTAATTGTAACATACAGCTAATCTCTATCAGCAGAAATAATTCAATTACAGCCCCAGACTTGATGATTACAGGTGACTGTATTGATTAACCATATGATTATATATTTAATTAACTGATTCAACACCAAAGCATTTTTTTGTACAGTTTGATTGTTTTGTTGCTGATATCAGCACTTGTCTTCCACTTTTTATCTGTAAAATAAATACAGCGTAGCTCACATATACGCAGGCACACACACACACACACACATGCAATCGCCATGAACAGCAGACTCCCACAGATAAAGTCTGGGGCTTATTCCAAGACAGGGTCGATTTTCCATTATGGAATTTTATAATAAAGATAAACTGTCACATCAATCAAAGCATCACTTAAGGCTGTCTTAAAGCAAAGCCAGGACCTCTGTTTTCATCCAGAAACACCCCCCAATCCCCCAAAATAATTACCCTCACCCTCCACCTCCCAATACTGAAGACCCTCAGAGAGTCCCATCTATTCTTTTTTATCTCTCCCTCAGAAGAAAGAAAGAAAAAAAAAGACAAGGAAGGTCAACGATCTGTCAACAGTGGATAAAGAAGGATGGAGAAAAGAAGGGATCGATGGCAAAACCTCAGAAAAACTTTTTATATTTTTTTGTTCTGAAATAAAAAACAGGAAGATCCCAGGTTAAATAGTCTCTGAATGCAAAGCATTACCTGTTCTTTTTGGGTTTGGATCGCCTTACAGTGTAACGCGAGATTCAACAACTTAATCCTTGTAAATCTGTGGCTCTCTGCTGTGGAGGCTGCCTCAGTATGAGGGTTCAGATTTTAATGTGACAACATTGAGTATAAATCAAATCTTGCGACAAATTAAAAATTTTACAAAGAGTATGCAAAATGCGTTAAATATCTGCATTAAAAACACATAATCTTAATTATCTGGCGTTTAGCAAATTATAATATCCTTTATCAGGATGATGCAGCCTCATAAAATGACATGACAACGGAAGAAAACATAAAAAAACAAACCCACAAAAGGTCATCAGAGGCTGACTGAGGAGAAATGGCTTGACAGACTTCATAATTGTGAACGCACGATGAGTCCTGTGGTGTGAACAAGGAAAGGTAAGGTGGCACTGAGGAGAAACATAAGGCTTGATCTGACTATGGAGGTCAAGGTCTGACACCTCAGGTCGCAGCTCCCTGTGTGTGGCGAGTGACGTCTCCATGTTTTGAACTCAGGATTTCCAATCAGACAGATTGGAGTGGGGCCCTCATTTGACACATGGGGGCCACAGTTGCCTCTCAGGAAACGTATTTCAATTACTATAAGAGCCTTGGCTTGTTCCCTTCCTCTTTCCTCGTTAATGGCCTATGCATATAGCATTCATGCAAATGACTTTCCTTTAAGTGGTGTTGCTTCCAGAGTGTGTGTTTACCCAGTGCGCGCGTCCTCATATATCGGCACAGGTGCGACTTGTTGCTAGTGATTAGCTTTAAAAGATACCAGCTGTTATCCACAACACATTTCTGACCCTGTGGCTGCAGAAAAACAAGAAAGTGCAAAAATCCATAATTGCCCAGGCGGCCTGCGGTGAGGCAAAAGAGCACAGAGGAGAAAAAGTTGCGCTTGAAACAACAGTTTGAAGAGTGTTAGTTGCTGTTTGTGTTCATGCGTTTGTCACAGTCTGACATGGGCCTGCCGCTTGCTTTGGTCGCACTTGCAATAAATGGCCCCAGGCCTCCTCAACTGGAACCTCTATTAATGGGAATAGTAATTAAATATTAGGATAAAAGGTGAAACATGTTAGTAATTGTTTTTCTGTCCATCTCACCTCTTTGTTTTGAGTGTAAGGAGACGTCATCGGAAGGAAGATTCAAGCACCATGTACTTGAATTTGTAACCTACACACAACAGTGTGTTACATATTTTACATTTGCTACATATTAATTACTAAATCGAGCTAAATCTAATTTCTAAACAGAGCAACTGAACACACATCTGAATACATTCGTAATTAACGATGTGTACGGACATCAGTAAAAAAAAATACACAGTGGCACTGCCCCGAATACAAACATGGCTTGATCCGTGTCTTGTACAGAAACAGCGCCCCAGATGCGTGGTACAGGTATTTAATCTGTCTGATATTAAACCAAACCCAGCAACAACTTCTGACTTGTTTGGATCCAATTAAGAGGGAGCTTCCTGCTGCTCTCCCACGGATAACAGCTCATCTGTTTTGGGATTACCCAGACATCAGGCTGCTTCCCTGGCCACAGGGAATGTCTATTAGCAACCAGGTAATTTTTCCTGGTGAAAACGTGTGGATAGCAGCAAGCCGGAGCACAGTGCCTAATCAAACTATTTAGGCATATGTATGTGTGTGTGAGTGTGTGTGTGTGTGTCTACCCAGTGGTTCTGATTAGTATGCCTGGGCCATTAGACTACACCGACAGAGGAGCCTCTGAGAACAGTAATGCCATGAATTCTTTAGTATGAGCTTGCGTGTACCCATACTCCCATCATGCCTGAGAGGACAAGTCAAATCGGCGAGACACACACACACACACACAAACGCACACACTCAATCCACGTTTAGGCACATGGCTGCCAACCTACTCTGAGTTAACTGAAGGTCCCTCTGGCCTACATGCAAACACAGTCTGCATTTAACCATCTCATCAGCACACTCGACACATTACCTTCTGACTCACAGGAGAGGAGCCAAACATACTCATGTCTTTGTGCGTGTGTGTGTATGTGCACACACACACACACACAAATGCACAAATCTGAGGGAATTTTCAATCTCTTCTTCTCCCTTTCTCTCTCCCTCTGCCTGTGGAGAACACTGGCAGGAGTCAGGGAGAAGAGCGCGGTTGCTAGGCAACAGGTTGTGGTTGCCATGGAGAATTTAAGTGGAACAGCTGGTCCAATCAGCATAAAGTGCGGGTAGGCGGGGGCAGAGCCAGGGGGGCTCATGCCAACACAGACAGACAGGAAGGAGAGGCTGCTGAGGCATGCAGGATGGAGTGAGAGGAGAGGAGAGGAGAGGAGAGGAGAGGAGAGGAGAGGAGAGGAGAGGAGAGGAGAGGAGAGGAGAGGAGAGGAGAGGAGAGGAGACTAATGAGTGAAAATGGCAATGATAACAGCAGGCCCAAAAAAAGGACGGATAAGGTCAGAAGGACATAACTCATAAGGAAACAAGGAAAAACAGCGACAGTAGAAACGGTTGAGGGAATTCCTGTAACGGACATATTTATTCAGGGAGCAACAACAACAACAACAACGACACACTCTGCATCAAGTATGTCTTATGAAACATACAGTACCACACAGAAGCACTGCGTGTTACGTGGAAGCTATAATTGATCAGTATAACATGATAGATACCATCATGTTTTGATGCAGTTAATGAGAACGTGGTGATGTGATGGTGACAAGTGCATGAAAGATGTGTGGATGCTGAGATAGTCGTGTGTGTGATGAAGCAAAAAGTGGTTGGGGTGGGGTGGGGGGGCGGTAGTGAGGAGTCATGGACTGTTTGGTGTTAAAGTTTTCAGTCGACAGCAGTGAAAGAGTGGAGGTGTGTGGGACAGCAGCAGGTGCTTCCTCCAGTCAGGTGGCAATCATTCTGCTTATCTGCTCTGTGTTCAGGAAAAAGTCCATTTCCTGGTTCACTACTGGGCTGCACTGTCTGATACTTTATCACTTATTGGTTTTACACTGTATCAGCTTCTGAGATTGAACCCAACACGCGCACGCACCCCCCTCCACACCCACACACAAACACACACACACGCAAGTGAAACCAGGACATGCAAATTCATGAAATTATAGTTGAGTGCTAACTATTCTGTAAATTGTCCCTTCACAAGATCTTTTGCACATCTAGACTAAGAATTACATGCACACATAAAACACACAACACATTGACACAGCCAACAGCTGCTCTCAAGCCCTGCGCCTTTAGAGGAGAACACAGACTGTAACTGTATGTGGACACATACACGGGGACATGCATATCTTCACCAAGGAGGACACACTCTCAGAGCGTCTCACATGAGCAAGCACGGGGGGAGGGGGGGCTGCACGGTGAAAGCAACACAGGCTGGAACCAATCATGGCAGCCACTTATCCTCCTCATTCTCCTCAGTGGTCGAAATTATTTTCAAGCTACCGCCACTGAGGATTTGCACACGTTTTCCTTCGGAATAATAGGAATTTCGAACATTAGAAGTACAAGACGATTGGAGCACATCTTTAAAGGTGATCCGCTCGCCACATCTCCCCCTCTCGCTTTGTGTTCTCGGTGAGGTGTCGCCTGCATGCGAAGTCCGGCGTGACACGTAACCAGAAACACAAGTCAGTACAGTTCTGTGGAGAGCGAACAAACACAAACACAATCTGGCTAGCTGCTATGCAGACTGTAAAATGGATATATTGTGTCTCATTCTCATTCTCATGGATGCTCCTCTCAGTGTCAGGCCTCCTAACTTATCTAAGGGCTCGTTGCATTCTCTCTTCAGTGGGGTGTGTAGCCCATGGTGTGTATAAAAATAAGGTGTCACTCCGATGTTTTAGATTAACAGCACCGCGGTGGGCAGGTGACAGCTGTGTAACCATTGCTTCTCTGCTCTGAGAGATACCACAGAATGGAGGAGGGCGTAAAAATCAAGGATGTGGCGATGTTTGTGCCTGGAGCTCATATGCACTAAAATGAATGTGCGCCCCGAGAGACGAACGCAACAACACGGCACAGTTCACAACTGTTGTTGTTGCTGATCAATATAGATGTGTGCATGTGTGACTTTGTATATAGACTGCGCGCACACACACATACGCACATGCAGACATATATTCACATATGACATATAAGTACACCTATACGGGAAGTCCTTCCATTCAGTTTGGAGTTGACAGTCTAATCTATGGTTATGATGAACTGTGTTCTTCTCATGAGGTTGTGAAGGAAACACTGGGGCATTCAGGTGCCTCTGATGGAAAATAAAAGCTTTGCGAGCTTGTCCAGCTCGCAAGATGTCCATTCACACAAAGCTCTCACTCTGTCACACCTTCCCCATGTCACTCACACAAAGCATGCTGGGAGGCGCGGTTTCCAGGGCGACCAAGAGGCACCTTCCCTTGACGACGGTGCAGCATGCGGAGATGGAGGACATTAGCTTGGACCTGAGGTGTGGCAGTGTTGGTGGCGATAAAACTCAACCACAAGCAGAGCAAAACGACCCTGAACACTTTGGTAAAGAGAGAGAGAGAAAAGAAACAGGAAAATGCAGCTGAATATAAGTGACACCAGATTGTAGCTACATATAGACGAGACAGTAGATGAACTGACATTACATCGTAATGAACTTTGCAGCTCTGCAGCAAGAGCTGGAGTTTGGTGCGACACGGTACCTACTGGGAGTTAAAAACAGCTCTCAGGGTATCTCCTCTGTGATAAATGAACTAAGCTGCTTCACACTAAAAAGTGTGAATTAAAATTTCACACACACACACACACACACACACACACACACACACACACACACACTCAAAAGACCCTCACGCACTGTCCTAAATATGCAGCAACACACTCCCAAATCCCCCTTAAGGCTCCAACATACATCTTCAAAGAAACCCTCGATCTGCTTAACACGTTGTACACACCGCCTGCACACACACACTTTAAACGTGGCTGCACACATGACGACAAAAGCACACATGCAGACCTGGAGCACACGGATCAATGCACGAAACGGGCAGAACTTTGCGATCACTCATAAAATTCACGATGAGGAGACACGAGGTTGCGGTCATGTGCAACTGGGAAACACACACACATTCTCATAAGAGAAGCACAGCACGGGGAGCGCAAGGAGAAAATCTTTGTATGGGTGTGCGTGTTTGTAGGTGTGTGTGTGTGTGTGTGCTTGAGTGAGAAAGAGACCGAGTGCATGGAGAATTGAGTGTGGTTAGTGGTGTTTCCCCCTCGGCTGAGGCATTAACAAGCCTATAATGGACCCTCTTAAAAAGCCGACTAGGATCTCCTCCAAAACTAACTGATTTAGAGTGGCCAGGGCCCCCATGGGCAGTGGCCAAGTCCCCCTCTGTCCCTCCCCAGCACAGCCACAGCCAGCCCCAGTGGCAGGCGGCAGAGAAACACATTGTGTTTGTCTACTGAACCACAAGCAATAGCAGTTTATAACACAATAAAACACCATGAGGAGGCATTAATTGGATATAATAGCCAGGGAATGATTTAGATGATTTAACACCTTTTTTTTTCCTTCACCCCCAAGATGAGTACATAAAGGAGGGAGAAAAGGAAGAGAGGAATAAAAGGGAATTAGACCCACACACCGTTTCTAACTTTGATTTTCGCGAGTTAATCTGAGGCACGTTCGCACGCCCCAAAATGCGAGTGTAAACACACAAACACACACACTCACGCATCAGTGCATGTGCGTGTTTTACAATGCGCTGCGCTTTTATGCAATGCGTGTAAAATCAGATATAACTCATTTACATTTATGATGAGACTTAGCTTAAGTACATTTATGTATTGTTAGCCAATGAAGTTATTGTCATGGCTGAGTGGAGATACCAGTACAGTGAATACTCTGTATAACCTGAATGAAACCAATGTCATGTGTTTTTGCAATCTATGAAATCAGTCCCAGATGCAGCTGATGCTGATTTAATACGACAGGCTAGCTGGTAGGAGAATCACACCCGCGTAACCTCCATATCACTCATCACTGTTTCAGTGGCAGCATCTTATTGACAACATAACGATCAGAAACAGACTGACTCTGGATTCTTGCAGCAAATTATCCCCACGACTCACTCAGGAACCCTTCAAGATATTTCCCACCTTATCTCACCCTCACCTCTCGCTTTGTACTCTACATGGAGCTGAAAGGGAGCAGGGCCTCGCTTGTATGTACATAATTGGCACTTTACTGTCATATCAAATTCATATCAGCGCAGAATACCGGGCTGGAAAGAACAATAAGGGCCCAACAAAAGCGTGGCGGCTCTGGGCTTTGAGAGCCGCTGATAACAGCAGCATAGGCTGGTAAATGAAACGAATCATCTCTAATCTTCTTATGGGGGACTGAACAGTTCCTCCAGCTACTCCACAATGTCCACCAGGCACAATGTGCACCACATCTCGCTGCTAAAATAACGGCTAACATAACAACCATGTGCAAGATCATCACCACCGCCATAATGTGCAACTGCAACATTTACTATTTTTTTAAAATTATAAATCAATTTATATAAGTGCATTTTTTCAGGTAAATTAAAAAGGTGATTTATTTAAATCATAAATATTGCTATAATAGCTGCGATAATAAATATGGGATAAAGCAGGCACGCTAGTTTTTTTTGTGTATCCCTAGTGCATTGTTTACATGATGGAAGAATGATAAAAAGAAACATACTCATGTCTTGGACTGATTAAAGGTCGGCACACTCTTCTCCCAACCCTGGACAACGCCAGTGATTGTCGCTGTTACCGAAATTCAACCATTCCTGTTATTTTGACCTAAACACACACACAAAAATGTTGCACCCAATACATAAATATACTTACATACATACATGTTTAATTTCACTCCTCCATTAGCCTCCCAAGCGAGTTCAGCTGTATGCAAAACCTCTCTGGTGCTCCAGCGCCCAAACCTCTTGATTGTAGCCCAGTCTACAAAAAAAGTGTGGGGGATGGGAGAGGTCACAGGGTGATACTATTATACTACTATACGGTTATCACAATACATTTCTCTCTCTTTGCTACTATATATACACATACTATATATACATATATATATACATATATATATACACACACATATACACACACACACACACACACACACACACACACAT